>OX602126.1:35000-82500 GCA_951449985.1 Falcaria lacertinaria | reverse complement strand
GATCTGTCGCTGCCGAGTGTGGTTAACGCTATGCTCGGCAGCGACGGATCGTGGCAGGCGGTGGTCTCTTTCTGCGAAGAGGTGATGGCGCAGAAAGAGGCTGCGGAGCGGGCGAGGGAGGACGACGTCCTCGCAGACCCGCTCCGGCGTAGACGAACTGATGGAAGGAGAAGGCGATTCGGGCGCCTTCTCGCTCTATCCTAGTGCTGTGCGGATCATCGGTGGAGAGTCGGGGGATTCTCCACTGGCTTGCACGATCCCACACGTCTGGGGGATGGCCCTAATGAGCTGGGTCATCCCTCCCTTGGCCGGGGCCCGTCACCGGTGACGGGCCAACCGCCGGGGCGAGATGGTGATTGCTAACGCTACCCCATCTCGCCCCGACTAGGCGGCAGACTGCTCATCCCGGGTTTTTAGTGGGTAACCTCACTTACTACCCCCCCGTGGGGGTAGTAAGGCCCCTCAGGCGAGGACTCCCACATAACCACTCTGCTCCCCCCGGAGCCGGGTGGTATCCATAAAGGATTTTCCCGGGTCAAAAAAAAAAAAAAAAAAAAAAAAAAAGGTTAGGTTAGGTTAGGTTAGGTTACGTAGGGGTCCCCCTCGAAGGGTTCCCGGCTTGTCGTGCCGAGGGGGCTTAGTAGCTGTGTAAACACGGTGAAGCTAAGAGGAACCCGAGGTGGGTCGCTCCTGCCCTGTCGACTTGGTCGACTCGGTGAGGACGCGGCAACACCCGCTTAGGTGCAGGCGCATCTAGGCGGGGTTCGTTTGTCTCTTCATTCATTGAGGAGCAAACCTTTCGGCGGGTCCGCTGAGTCGGGTAGGCCGGACAGCGGACGGAGGCATGCTAAAGCATGCCGCCGTCGGGGGGCTTGGCTTTACCGCCCGGCCCCAGAGGAAGGACACCTCTAAGATAAAAAACCACCCAATCCCACGTTTCGGGAGCGCGACAAGGGGACGAATGGCCGTAGGGTTTGGCTGTTAATAATTTTAATTATTAGCAGTCAGCGGTCGTTAGCGCTCCCACCTGCTGGTACCTGCCGCCCCCAGCAGTATGTAGGCTTACCCGGGTATTTAAGGCTCTGCCCGGGCTGACCTTTGCTTCCTTTGTACTCGTGGGTCGAAAATGGAATGTACAAACAAAACAAATGGAAACAATGTGGTGGGAGGAGAAGGCGAAGAGGGGACGATATCTCGGGAGGACCGAGAAGTAATTAAGGAGCTGCGCGTGGTGGTGGAGCGCGCTCCATTGGAAGAAACGAGGGGCCGGTCGAAGTTCTGGAGTCGCTCGGAGACGGAGGCTAGCAGCCGTAGGGCCAGCCCGTCCTCGAGCGAGGAACTCCCGGCCCCCAAGGGAAAAGACAAGTCGGCGAAGAAGCCCGCGACCCAACGAGGCCGCCGGCCGTCCACGCCGCTACCAATGCGGGATGACCGGGGCCGCTTCATACGGTGCCCGGCCACCCCAATACAGGAGGTACAGGAGTCCCAGTGCGAGAGCGACTGCTCTTTCGCCTCCGCATCGTCGGTGCGAGGCGGCGGCGGTCGCTCCCGCACTGGTGGAGAGACCCAAGAGACGGACGTAGACGAGGAGGAAGCGGCCAGGGACCTGCAGAGCGCGAGGGAGGCGCGTCAGGCGCTTGGCCTCGAGGAGGCTGCGAAGCTGCGGCAGCCGACAGTGGCGGCCCTCAACAAGAGGGTGCTAGAGGACACCGAGATAATCCTCAGGGTGGCCGCCAAATCGAGGAACCTCAAGGGCACCTGCCAACGGTCCCTCAAGGACGCCGCAGCCTCCATCAAAGAAGCCGTTGCGGTGATGCTAGAGAGCTCCGCCTCAATGGAGACGAAGAAGCTGCAGGCGGACAATGACCGCCTGCAGGTGGAGATGGCGGAGCTCCGGAGGGAGCTGGCAGAGCTGCGGACCGAGCTGGCGAGATCCAGGCCGCAGCAGATGCCAGTGACCCCAGCGCCAACAGCATCGCCGACACAGAACGGGGACGTGAGTCGCGTGCTCAAAGAATTGGCTGCCATGCGCAGCCGCTTCGACGCCCTAGAGCAAATGACCTGCACATCGACCAAGGCGGCAAACGGTGGCACCGTGCCTCCCTCGATTCGGCAGGACGGCCCGGGTCCCAGGGCTCCAGCCAACGCGCAGCCGGCCAAAACCCGCAATGGGAATAAAGGCCGAAAAGGGACTCGGGCCGCTCCGGTGCCTGAGCTCCCCGCCGTTCCACCTGGTGGCCCTCAGTCGCAGGCTGCAGGCCAGTCCAAGACTTGGGCCAGGGTGGTCGGCGGGAAGTCGAAGGAGGCTCAGAAGAAGAAAGCCCCTAAGACGGCCCCAAAGGGGCCTAAGAAGAAGAAGTCTGGTGGGCTCCGTGCCCCTCGATCGGCTGCAGTGGTGCTCACCCTGCAGCCCGAGGCGAGGGGCAAAGGAGTCACCTATGCCGCGGTTCTCGCTGAGGCAAGGGCGAAGGTGGACCTCGGCAGCTTGGGCATCACAGCCCTGCGCTGCAAGGTAGCAGCAACAGGGGCCCGGGTCCTTGAGCTGCCGGGTGTGTCCACTGCTGAGAAGGCAGAAGCTCTTGCCGAGCGATTGAGGCAGGCACTGAGCGTGAGCGAGGTGCGCGTGTCCAGGCCGGTAAAGTGCGCCGAGCTGCGCGTATCCGGCCTGGACGACTCGGTGACTGCCTCTGAGGTGACCGCGGCGGTGGCTCGGCTGACCGGCTGCGCAGAAAGCGCCGTTAAGGCTGGCGACATCCGCGTCGCTCCTTCTGGCCTTGGAGCGGTGTGGGTGCGCTGCCCCGTGGAGGCGGCGAAGAAGCTAGCGGACAAAGGTCGGCTCTTGGTCGGCTGGGTGAGCGCAAGGGTGCAGCTCTTGCAGCCCCGGACCGCTCGCTGCTTCCGCTGCCTCCGGCCCGGACACATGGCGCCTGCGTGCACCTCACAGGTGGACCGTAGTGCGCTGTGTTTCCGCTGTGGGCGCCCCGGACACAGGGCGCGCGACTGCTCGGCGGCCCCGCACTGTGCCCTATGCGCCGAAAGCAAGAGGCCGGCCAATCATGTGGCTGGCAGCAAGGCGTGTAGGGCACCGCCTACCAAGCCGGGCAAGCCGGGAAGGCGCGTCGCGCCTAGTGCCGCCGGGGCTGCTGGAGCTGCGCGGCCGGCCAGCCAAGAAGCCAGCCAAGAGGCCAGCCAAGAGGCCAGCCAAGAGGCCAGCCAAAAGGCCAGCCAAGAGGAGGAAGCGGTGACCGACAATGGACAGTAGTCGCTCACACAGGGTTCTCCAGGGCAACCTCAACCACTCCGCTGGGGCGCAGGATCTTTTCTTGCAAACCATGCTGGAGTGGTCTGTGGATATTGCGGTGGTCGCGGAACCATACTTCGTCCCGAACAGGTCAAACTGGGCGGGCGACGTCACTGGAACCGTGGCCATAGCAGGTGCTGGAGACCTTGTCGTCAAGGAGAGCGGCCAGGGTTTCGTCGTTGTAGCGTGGGGGGAGGTTGCCCTTATTGGGGTATACTTCTCCCCGAATAGGACCCGCGCCGAGTTTGAGGCCTTCCTGGACGAGGTTGGGGCGGCGGTGAGACGGGCATCACCGCTGCCGGTATTCGTCCTGGGAGACTTCAACGCAAAATCTACGGCGTGGGGTGGTCCTGCTACAGATGCCCGTGGCGAAACCCTGGAGGAATGGGCGGCCCTGGTGGGGCTCTCCATCCTAAATCGGGGATCCGTCGATACCTGCGTGCGGCAGCAGGGAGGTTCAATAGTGGACATCTCGTTCGCTTCCCTTGCTGTCGCGTCGCGAGTTCGGGGTTGGCGGGTCGTCGAAGGGGTTGAGACGTTGTCAGACCACAGATACATACGGTTCGACGTCTCCCCCACGATGGAGGCCGGAAGGGGCCGCAGAGGTGTCGGTCGGTCACCGTTTCCGAGGTGGGCGCTGGCCAAACTGGACAGTGACGCCCTTGAGGAGGCGGCTATTGTGAGGTCTTGGCTCACACAGCCTCAGTCGCGCATAGACGTGGAGGAAGAGGCGGCGTGGTTCCAGGAGAGCATGGCTGAGATCTGCGACGCGGCGATGCCGCGTGCACGACGCCTACCACCAAAAAGAGAGGTGTATTGGTGGTCGGCGGAGATCGCCAGCCTCCGTGCGGACTGCGCCGCCGCGCGCCGAGCCTACGGACGATGTCGTAGGCGGCGCGTGCGCGACGAGGCAAGCGAGGGCCAGCTGTACAACGCCTATAGGGCTTGTAAGGAAGAACTGCAGCTGGCCATCGTACGAGCCAAGGCTAGAGGCCGGGAGGAGATGCTGGAGGGGCTCAACCGTGATCCGTGGGGTCGCCCATACCGGTACGCGCGAAACCAGCTGCGTGGAAGGGCGGCCCCGTTGACCACGACCCTCCAGCCCCGCCTCCTCAAGGAAGTCGTGGCGGCGCTATTCCCCGCGTGTGCTGACTTTCAGCCGCCGGAGATGGCGCCGCATAACACCGGAAGTGACTTGGACGCTGCCCCCATACCCCCAATAACATCTGGAGAAATGGGAGCAGCGATCCTACGGCTCCGCGCCAAAAACACCGCCCCAGGGCCCGACGGGGTTCCAGGCCGCGCGTTGGTGCTGGCCCTGGGAGCGTTGGAGGCCCGTTTCAGGGGGCTGCTCGACGCGTGTTTTGCGTCCGGGCGGTTCCCCTCGGCATGGAAGCAGGGCTTACTGGTCTTGTTGAAGAAGGAGGGACATCCTCTCGACTCGTCAAGGGCGTTCCGGCCCATTGTGCTGCTGGATGAGGCGGGCAAGCTCTTTGAGCGCGTCATCTCTGCCCGCATCTCAGAGCACCTGCGCACAGTGGGACCGAACTTGGCCACCAGCCAATACGGCTTCCGGGAGGGACGATCCACAGTGGACGCAATCTTGTGCGTAAAGTCCCTCTCCGAAGCGGCCGTCTCGGGGGGTGGGGTGATGTTGGCAGTCTCGTTGGACATCTCGAACGCCTTCAACACCCTGCCCTTCAGCTGTGTGGCCGAGGCGCTCCGGTACCATCAGGTGCCGGGGTACCTGCGACGAGTCGTGGAGGATTACCTGCTGGGCAGGTGTGTCGTCTGCGTCGATGGGGACGGGGAGCTGCTGCGCCAGCGTGTGGTGTGCGGTGTTCCACAGGGATCGGTACTTGGTCCGCTCCTGTGGAACATCGGATACGACTGGGCCTTGCGCGGCGCTCTCCCCCCCGGGGTGGGCGTGGTGTGTTATGCGGACGACACACTTGTCACAGCTGGAGCGAAGAGCTTCACCGAAGCGGCCCACCTGTCGGAGGTCGGTGTGTCAGTGGTTGTGGACCGGATCCGACGGTTGGGCCTCAAGGTGGCTCTGAACAAGACCGAAGCCCTTTGCTTCCACGGGCCTTATAGGAAGCCACCAGCGGGGGTGCAGCTGGACGTCGGGGGCGTGCCCGTCGGGGTCGGGACTGAGATGAAGTACCTCGGTCTCGTCCTCGACGGCCGGTGGAAATTCCACGCGCATTTTACGCGCCTCGCCCCCAAGCTTGTCGCTGCAGCTGGTGCGCTTGGCCGGCTCCTGCCCAATACGGGAGGACCCAGTGCGTGCTGCCGTCGCCTATATACCGGGGTGGTGAGGTCGATGGCCCTGTACGGCGCGCCGGTGTGGGCGGAAGCCCTGGACGCCCGTAATAAGACCCTGCTGCGTAGACCGCAGCGGGTCATGGCGACCAGGGTGATCCGCGGATACCGCACGATATCACACGGCGCAGCCTGCGTGTTGGCGGGGACCCCACCCTGGGATCTCGAAGCCAAGGTGCTCGCAGCCGTTTACCGGCGGAGCGCTGAGGCTCGAGAAGGCGGCGGCACCGCCGCGCCCGAAGAACTGAGGCGCGTGCGGCATAGAGCGGAGGAGCACGCACTGGAGAAATGGCAGGAGCGGCTCGCGGAGCCGGAGGCCGGGCGCCTCACGATAGAGGCTGTACGCCCGGTCCTCAAGGAGTGGTGCAGGAGGAGGCACGGGTCGCTTACCTACCGGCTGGTGCAGGTGCTGTCGGGCCATGGTTGCTTCGGCAGGTACCTGTACAGGGTGGCCGGGAGGGAGGCGACCCCCAGGTGCCATGGATGTGACTGCGACGAGGACACCGCGAAGCACACGCTAGAGCATTGTCCAGCCTGGACGATGCAGCGCGGTGTTCTCGTCGCCTCTACCGGATCTGACCTTTCGCTGCCGGCCGTGGTTCGCGCTATGGTCGGCAGCCCACAGGCTTGGGACGCGGCCGTGTCCTTCTGCGAGGAGGTGATGTCGCAGAAAGAGGCGGCGGAGCGGGTCAGGGAGGATAATCCCCTGGCTGACCCGATCCGCCGTCGCAGGACCGGCCGCAGGAGGCGTGTCGCTATTCAGCACATGCCTCCTTAAGAGGGCTGCGGGCGTCAGTTCGGGGACACTGACGCCCACATCATAGGCCCTCGAGGTTGAAGGGCGCGCTCGGTGTTCCGGCGCGCCCTCCCTAGGAGTAAAGGCGGGCTTTAAGCCCGCTGCTCGAGAAGAGGCCCAACTGGCCGGTCGCTGGGGGGGTCGCGGTTGCATGCGAAAGCGATCCCGTGGCCCCCCTGTATAGCGAGCAGGAGGAACACCGTGGGGGTTTAGTTGGTAGGTCTGCCCTTCTCAGGGCGGGAGTCCAACATAACCAGTCTGCGTCCCCGAAGCAGGCTGTGTATCCATGAGGATTACCCACGTTAAAAAAAAAAAAAAAAAAAAGGTTAGGTTACGTACGGCGGGGAGCTCAGGCTCCGGTGCCTGAGCTCCCCGCCGTTCCACCTGGTGGCCCTCAGTCGCAGGCTGCAGGCCAGGCCAAGACTTGGGCCAGGGTGGTCGGCGGGAAGTCGAAGGAGGCTCAGAAGAAGAAAACCTCTAAGACGGCCCCAAAGCCGCCCAATAAGAAAAAGTCAGGTGGGCTCCGTGCCCCTCGGTCGGCTGCAGTGGTGCTCACCCTGCAGCCCGAGGCGAGGGGCAAAGGAGTCACCTATGCCGCGGTTCTCGCTGAGGCAAGGGCGAAGGTGGACCTCGGCAGCTTGGGCATCACGGCCCTGCGCTGCAAGGTAGCAGCAACAGGGGCCCGGGTCCTTGAGCTGCCGGGTGTGTCCACTGCTGAGAAGGCAGAAGCTCTTGCCGAGCGATTGAGGCAGGCACTGAGCGTGAGCGAGGTACGCGTGTCCAGGCCGGTAAAGTGCGCCGAGCTGCGCGTATCCGGCCTGGACGACTCGGTGACTGCCTCTGAGGTGACCGCGGCGGTGGCTCGGCTGACCGGCTGCGCAGAAAGCGCCATTAAGGCTGGCGACATCCGCGTCGCTCCTTCTGGCCTTGGAGCGGTGTGGGTGCGCTGCCCCGTGGAGGCAGCGAAGAGGCTAGCGGACAAGGGTCGGCTCTTGGTCGGCTGGGTGAGCGCGAGGGTGCAGCTCTTGCAGCCCCGGACCGCTCGCTGCTTCCGTTGCCTCCGGCCCGGACACATGGCGCCTACGTGCACCTCACAGGTGGACCGTAATGCGCTATGCTTCCGCTGTGGGCGCCCCGGACACATGGCGCGCGACTGCTCGGCGGCCCCGCACTGCGCCCTATGCGCCGAAAGCAAGAGGCCGGCCAATCATGTGGCTGGCAGCAAGGCGTGTAGGGCACCGCCTACCAAGCCGGGCAAGCCGGGAAAGCGCGTCGCGCCTAGTGCTGCCGGGGCTGCTGGAGCTGCGCAGCCGGCCGGCCAAGAAGCCAGCCAAGAGGCCAGCCAAGAGGCCAGCCAAAAGGCCAGCCAAGAGGATGAAGCGGTGACCGACAATGGACAGTAGTCGCTCACACAGGGTTCTCCAGGGCAACCTCAACCACTCCGCTGGAGCGCAGGATCTTTTCTTGCAAACCATGCTGGAGTGGTCTGTGGATATTGCGGTGGTCGCGGAACCATACTTCGTCCCGAACAGGTCAAACTGGGCGGGCGACGTCACTGGAACCGTGGCCATAGCAGGTGCTGGAGACCTTGTCGTCAAGGAGAGCGGCCAGGGTTTCGTCGTTGTAGCGTGGGGGGAGGTTGCCCTTATTGGGGTATACTTCTCCCCGAATAGGACCCGCGCCGAGTTTGAGGCCTTCCTGGACGAGGTTGGGGCGGCGGTGAGACGGGCATCACCGCTGCCGGTATTCGTCCTGGGAGACTTCAACGCAAAATCTACGGCGTGGGGTGGTCCTGCTACAGATGCCCGTGGCGAAACCCTGGAGGAATGGGCGGCCCTGGTGGGGCTCTCCATCCTAAATCGGGGATCCGTCGATACCTGCGTGCGGCAGCAGGGAGGTTCAATAGTGGACATCTCGTTCGCTTCCCTTGCTGTCGCGTCGCGAGTTCGGGGTTGGCGGGTCGTCGAAGGGGTTGAGACGTTGTCAGACCACAGATACATACGGTTCGACGTCTCCCCCACGATGGAGGCCGGAAGGGGCCGCAGAGGTGTCGGTCGGTCACCGTTTCCGAGGTGGGCGCTGGCCAAATTGGACAGGGACGCCCTTGAGGAGGCGGCTATTGTGAGGTCTTGGCTCACACAGCCTCAGTCGCGCCTAGACGTGGAGGAAGAGGCGGCGTGGTTCCAGGAGGCAATGGCGGAGATCTGCGACGCGGCGATGCCGCGCGCACGACGCCTACCACCAAAGCAGGAGGTGTATTGGTGGTCGGCGGAGATCGCCAGCCTCCGTGCAGACTGCGCCGCCGCGCGCCGAGCCTACGGACGATGTCGTAGGCGGCGCGTGCGCGACGAGGCAAGCGAGGGCCAGCTGTACAACGCCTATAGGGCTTGTAAGGAAGATCTGCAGCTGGCCATCGTACGAGCCAAGGCTAGAGGCCGGGAGGAGATGCTGGAGGGGCTCAACCGCGATCCGTGGGGTCGCCCATACCGGTACGCGCGAAACCAGCTGCGTGGAAGGGCGGCCCCGTTGACCGCGACCCTCCAGCCCCGCCTCCTCAAGGAAGTCGTGGCGGCGCTATTCCCCGCGTGTGCTGACTTTCAGCCACCGGAGATGGCGCCGCACACTGGAAGTGACTTGGACGCTGCCCCCATACCCCCAATAACATCTGGAGAAATGGGAGCAGCGATCCTACGGCTCCGCGCCAAAAACACCGCCCCAGGGCCCGACGGGGTTCCAGGCCGCGCGTTGGTGCTGGCCCTGGGAGCGTTGGAGGCCCGTTTCAGGGGGCTGCTCGACGCGTGTTTTGCGTCCGGGCGGTTCCCCTCGGCATGGAAGCAGGGCTTACTGGTCTTGTTGAAGAAGGAGGGATATCCTCTCGACTCGTCAAGGGCGTTCCGGCCCATTGTGCTGCTGGATGAGGCGGGCAAGCTCTTTGAGCGCGTCATCTCTGCCCGCATCTCAGAGCACCTGCGCACAGTGGGACCGAACTTGGCCACCAGCCAATACGGCTTCCGGGAGGGACGATCCACAGTGGACGCAATTTTGTGCGTAAAGTCCCTCTCCGAAGCGGCCGTCTCGGGGGGTGGGGTGATGTTGGCAGTCTCGTTGGACATCTCGAACGCCTTCAACACCCTGCCCTTCAGCTGTGTGGCCGAGGCGCTCCGGTACCATCAGGTGCCGGGGTACCTGCGACGAGTCGTGGAGGATTACCTGCTGGGCAGGTGTGTCGTCTGCGTCGATGGGGACGGGGAGCTGCTGCGCCAGCGTGTGGTGTGCGGTGTTCCACAGGGATCGGTACTTGGTCCGCTCCTGTGGAACATCGGATACGACTGGGCCTTGCGCGGCGCTCTCCCCCCCGGGGTGGACGTGGTGTGTTATGCGGACGACACACTTGTCACAGCTGGAGCGAAGAGTTTCACCGAAGCGGCCCAGCTGTCGGAGGTCGGTGTGTCAGTGGTTGTGGACCGGATCCGACGGTTGGGCCTCAAGGTGGCTCTGAACAAGACCGAAGCCCTTTGCTTCCACGGGCCTTATAGGAAGCCACCAGCGGGGGTGCAGCTGGACGTCGGGGGCGTGCCCGTCGGGGTCGGGACTGAGATGAAGTACCTCGGTCTCGTCCTCGACGGCCGGTGGAAATTCCACGCGCATTTTACGCGCCTCGCCCCCAAGCTTGTCGCTGCAGCTGGTGCGCTTGGCCGGCTCCTGCCCAATACGGGAGGACCCAGTGCGTGCTGCCGTCGCCTATATACCGGGGTGGTGAGGTCGATGGCCCTGGACGCCCGCAATAAGACCATGCTGCGTAGACCGCAGCGGGTCATGGCGACCAGGGTGATCCGCGGATACCGCACCATTTCACACGGCGCAGCCTGTGTGCTGGCAGGGACCCCACCCTGGGATCTCGAAGCCAAGGTGCTCGCAGCCGTTTACCGGCGGAGCGCTGAGGCTCGAGAAGGCGGCGGCACCGCCGCGCCCGAAGAACTGAGGCGCGTGCGGCATAGAGCGGAGGAGCACGCACTGGAGAAATGGCAGGAGCGGCTCGCGGAGCCGGAGGCCGGGCACCTCACCATAGAGGCTATTCGCCCGGTCCTCAAGGAGTGGTGCAGGAGGAGGCACGGGTCGCTTACCTACCGGCTGGTGCAGGTGCTGTCGGGCCATGGTTGCTTCGGCAGGTACCTGTACAGGGTGGCCGGGAGGGAGGCGACCCCCAGGTGCCATGGATGTGACTGCGACGAGGACACCGCGAAGCACACGCTAGAGCATTGTCCAGCCTGGACGATGCAACGCGGTGTCCTCGTCGCCCATACCGGATCTGACCTTTCGCTGCCGGCCGTGGTTCGCGCTATGGTCGGCAGCCCACAGGCTTGGGACGCGGCCGTGTCCTTCTGCGAGGAGGTGATGTCGCAGAAAGAGGCGGCGGAGCGGGTCAGGGAGGATAATCCCCTGGCTGACCCGATCCGCCGTCGCAGGACCGGCCGCAGGAGGCGTGTAGCTATTCAGCACATGCCTCCTTAAGAGGGCTGCGGGCGTCAGTTCGGGGACACTGACGCCCACATCATAGGCCCTCGAGGTTGAAGGGCGCGCTCGGTGTTCCGGCGCGCCCTCCCTAGGAGTAAAGGCGGGCTTTAAGCCCGCTGCTCGAGAAGAGGCCCAACTGGCCGGTCGCTGGGGGGGTCGCGGTTGCATGCGAAAGCGATCCCGTGGCCCCCCCTGTATAGCGAGCAGGAGGAACACCGTGGGGGTTTAGTTGGTAGGTCTGCCCTTTTCAGGGCGGGAGTCCAACATAACCAGTCTGCGTCCCCGAAGCAGGCTGTGTATCCATGAGGATTACCCACGTTAAAAAAAAAAAAAAAAAAAAAAAAAGGTTAGGTTAGGTTAGGTTAGGTTAGGTTTCGCAGTCGATTGCGCAGTTGCGCATCGCATGTGTGCAGGTGCGGCGCCAGTACGCAAGGTGCCGAAGAACACGCCGCCGCCCCCCCTTTACGGCGGCGGCCGAACAGGAAGAGGCGGAACTATACAACCGCTATAGAGAGGCGAAAAGCGCCCTCCAGCTGGCCATTGTCAGGGCAAAGGCCCAGGCCAACGAAGAGCTGCTGGGGACTCTGGACCGAGACCCGTGGGGACGCCCCTACCTTATGGTACGGGGCAAGTTGCGCCAATGGGCTCCCCCACTGTCCCAGAGTCTACAGCCACAGCTGCTGGAGGAGGTGGTGTGTGCGCTGTTTCCGTCGAGACCGGAACACACACCACCGGCTATGGTTCCGCCTCTTGCGCCCAACGCGGAAGACGACACGGACGACGACGTGCCCGAAGTGACCCGGGCAGAGCTGAGAGTGGCGGTGGCTCGCATCAGGAACACCGCCCCAGGGCCCGACGGCATTCCAGGTCGTGCATGGGTCCTGGCCATGAGGGCTCTTGGGCACCGACTAATGGGGCTCTTAAGCGCATGTTTGGAGCGGGGCCAGTTTCCATGCCGGTGGAAGACCGGAAAGCTGGTCCTGCTCAAGAAGGAGGGGCGCCCCGCAGACTCATCGTCTGCGTACAGGCCAATCGTGTTGCTGGACGAGGTGTGTAAGATCTTTGAGCGTATCATCGCTAGTCGCCTCGTCCAGCACATGACCAGGGTCGGGCCAGAGTTGGCGGACAACCAATTTGGTTTCCGCCAGGGGCGCTCCACGGTGGATGCGATCATGCGCGTGAGGGCCCTTGCGGAGGAGGCAGTCGCCCGGGGTGAGGTGGTCTTGGCGGTGTCGCTCGATATCGCCAACGCTTTTAACACCTTGCCCTGGAGTACCATCCGAGAGGCACTCCGGTACCACGGGGTGCCGCGCTACCTCCAACGCATTGTCGGGGCCTATTTGTCGGCAAGGTCGGTGGTGTACCCGGGTCGAGGAGGATGGGGTCGGCGAGAGATGTCGTGCGGCGTTCCGCAGGGTTCGGTGTTGGGGCCGCTCCTGTGGAACGTGGGGTACGACTGGGCTCTGCGCGGTGCGCTTCTCCACGGCGTCGGCGTCATTTGTTACGCCGACGATACGCTAGTCACAGCGCGTGGGAAGTCGTACCGGCAGGCGGCCATACGCGCGACTGCTGGTGTCGCGCACGTCGTGGGTAGGATCCGGCGGCTGGGCTTGGAGGTGGCATTGCACAAGTCTGAGGCCCTGTGTTTTCACGGGCCGAGGATGCAGCCGCCTCCGGGGGCCCACATCATAGTGGGAGGGGTCTCCATCGCTGTTGAGTCGACGATGAAGTACCTTGGACTCGTCCTCGACAGTCGATGGAGCTTCGGGCCGCACTTTGCGCGGCTCGCACCCCGGTTGTTGGGCGCCGCATCTGCGCTCTCGCGCTTGCTGCCCAACCTGGGGGGGCCAACTCCTCCTGCCGGAGGCTCTACATGGGGGTCGTACGGTCGATGGCGTTATACGCCGCGCCAGTGTGGGCGGACGCCTTGACGGCTCGCAATGTCGCCGCGCTGCGAAGGCCGCAGCGCGCGATGGCCGTCAGGGTCATAAGGGGATACCGTACGGTCTCCTTTGAGGTAGCGAGCCTCCTAGCCGGATCCCTGCCTTGGGACCTCGACGCAAGACTCCTCGCGTCGCTCTATTGGTGGCGCGCGGAGGCGGTCGAGCGGGGCGAGCGCCTGGCGCCTCGAGAGATTGAGGCACGCCGGGCAGAGCTCCGCCTGGTCCTAGTGGCGGAATGGCAGACGCGCTTAGCGCAACCCACGGCGGGGCACGCCGCTGTAGCGGCGGTAAGGCCCGTTCTAGAGGAGTGGCTCAATAGGAGCCACGGCGCCCTTAGCTTCCGGCTGACGCAGGTGCTAACCGGACACGGGTGTTTCGGGAAGTACCTGTGTCGTATAGGCCGTGAGCTGACGTCCCAGTGCCACCATTGTGGTGATTGCCGCGACGATACGGCGCTGCATACGTTGGCGGAGTGCCCGGCTTGGGCCGAGCAGCGCCGTGACTTGGTCGCGGCCGTAGGTGCTGCGGGAAACCTCTCGCTCCCGGCCGTGGTGTCTGCCATGGTTGAGAGCGAGTCAGGATGGAGTGCCGTCGCCACCTTTTGCGAAGCTGTAATGCTTGCAAAGGAGGCGGCGGAAAGAGATAGAGAGGCTGCATCCTCCCTCCCCTCCCGCAGCAGACGCACTGGGCGTCGTAGGGTGGCCGACTTCCGGCCACCGTAGGGCGCGGCCTGCGGGCGACAGACTGGGGGCGTCTTGTCGTCCGACCAGCAGCAGGCCTCGAGGCGGCGGCGTCGTGTTCCGCGCGCGCCTCTTAGCGAAGTCCAGCGGCCGGGGTGACGGCCGCTGTGAGTGACGAGGCCCGCCTGACCATCTGGCGGGCCAATACCCGTGGGGGGGTAGCGACGAATGCTTCGGCGATACCCGCCCCTCCACTCACGGGTACATGAGGAACACGGGTTGGTTTTTAGTCAGTAAGAGTCTGACAGTCCCCTTCGCCCTTCCCCTGGGGAGAAGGGACTCCATGAGGATTTTCCAACCCGATACCAAAAAAAAAAAAAAAAAAAAAGGTTAGGTTGGGCGGGTCTGGGTTTATTCATTAATAGTTGCTTTGCCTAGCTTGCATGCCTCGCGCTGCTTGTTTTGGATAAACTCAGGCCTTCCTTACTCATCCCGGATGGGTAAGGAGGCAAGGGTCTTGGGGGAGAGCGCAGGTCGTGATGATCCCCAAGGCAAGTCTGACGGTTACCTTCCCGTGGTGCTGCCTGTTATTGGTTTATTTCCTTCCGAAATAAACGCAACAGAACACCGTCAGGCGCCGCGTGTATTGTTATCTATTTGTGTATGTATATGTATATATTGTCTCTGTATATATTTGTATTATATGTGTATATATTTTAGTTCACAGGGCTATTTAACCCCTTATTAGTAACAAAATTGTAAAATGCTCGGTACAGACCGGGGCCGTATTTAACTGTTTGTCATCTGTATTATACGTGCTAAGGTGCTTAGTACCTCTGTAAGACAGATGACAAAATAGACTTACGGTGTATAAATTGTAGTTTTAAGGCAAGGCTACAGATAATTTGTCATGTTTATGAGTAGATGAAAAGCAGTTTGGCGGTGTGTGTGTTAAAATAGGGACCCCTCTAACTGGCAAACACCAGCGCCTACTACCGTCAAACATATTGTTACATAATCGAAAATAACCGCTGTCTTTTATTTGGTAGTGACCCCTGTTCCGATGACTCACGTTATTGGAGGCGGGGACAAACTGGCTGGACTAGTTCCAAAACCCCGATGATGAGTGTATCCTCAGACTTCGGGAAAATACCTCCAAGGTATTGTCAGTCTTCTGAACTCTAAACTTCCGGAGGCTTGAGTAGAAAGATTGAAGCCTGTCCATTCCCCCCCAAAATTTGCTTATGGTCACGATTTATAATTATTCTTTAATTATTTATTATGTCGAAATCGCTGACTATGTCGAAACTAAATAGAGATGCGAAAGGTAAATTTACCAAAGTCCCTTCTCAGGGCCAAGTTATGAATGTTTTGTCTGAGGACCGCTCGAGCGGCACTAGTGAGAGCTTGAAAAACGGCCCTTCTCAGGGCCAAACTTCACGGGTTCCTTCCCGGGATCCGTCGGAGGTCTCCATGGGAGATGAACGGAGGTCGGACGTGGAGTCCGTATTTGAAGAGTCGGGTGACGAGGGTGACAGCCGCAGGAAGCGGCCTTATTCCTCATTCTACGCGCCCGGCTACTTAGAGTCGGACACAGAGACCGAGGGGACCGCGGCCGCCAAGGTCAATACGGCGCGGAGGGGAAGGGCGAAGGGCACCAAAGGAGGCCCCACGCGAGACGAGTTCTTGAAGCCACCGCCAAAGCCACTGGTGGAGGAGTTGGCTGAGGTCCTGCAGGGCAGGAAATTCAAAAAGGGGTCGGCCGCTGTGGCCGCTGGAAGTCTGCTTGACACCGGGAGTGATTCCGATGTCCATGCCGGATTCGCTGACCTCAGTGTGCTAAATGCCCAAGAGCTGAGGGCTCAAGCAGGAGGAATGCTCGCCTGCATTTTAGAGGTTGCCAAGAAATCTGGCAACCTAAAAGGCGAGTTTGTTGCTCGCCTGAAGAGGTCCGCGTCGACCCTGAGGGAAGTAGTTGACGCCCTGGCCTGCAGGAGCGAGGCCGAAGAGACGCGGCGGCTGAGAGCCGAAAACAGTCGCCTGCGCCTCGAAATGGAGGCCAGCAAGGCCGAGGTGAAGGCGCTGCGTCGAGGCTTCACCGAAGCCAAGACCCAAGCGGCTGCCGCTACGTCTGCTGCTGCAGCAGCCGCTGCCACCGAGACGCCAGCCCCCCCTGCTGTTGTACCGGGGGCAGATTTAGTTGAGGAGATGATGCGGTCCTTGACCACCACGTTCGGGCAAATGCTCAATGCCCGACTCGCTGGTATCGAGGATCGCCTCCTGCCAGCGCCGGTCCTTCGCCCGCCTCTCCGAGCGGACGCCAAGAAGGCTGCAGCAGCGGTTGCCCCCCCACCCCCGAAACCGACCCCTCGAAAGCGGGTTGCCCAGGCCCCGCAGGCTACTGCTGCCACGCCCTCGACTTCGGCTCCCATCGCCCCCCCCTCGACTGCGGCTCCCAACGCCCCCCCAAAAACGACTCCAACTGCTGTTGCCAAGGCGGACACCTGGGCAACAGTAGTAAGAAAGGGGAAAGGCAAGGGGAAGGGCAAAGCGTCCTCCTCGGCAACGCCCACTCCCGCTCCTGTCCCAGCAGCTCGTGCCCCCCCCTCCGCCGTGAAGCCTAAGGCCAAGAAGGCTTCCGCTGCCGCCGGGCCCAAGAAGGCGAAGGCGCTGAAAGCCTCCCAATCCGCGGCTGTTGTGCTGACGCTACAGCCCGAAGCCGCGGAAAAGGGGGTAACCTACAGCGCCATCCTCGAGACAGGGCAGGAGAAGGTCGATCTCCAAGGATTGGGGATCGACCGGATCAACTACCGACAGACGGCCACGGGAGCCAGGATGCTCGAAATTCCTGGCTCCCAAAGCGGCGACAAAGCGGACAGGCTCGCGGAGAAGCTCCGCGGTGTCCTGTCCGAGGTGGCCAACGTCGCAAGGCCCGTAAAGTCCGCGCAATTGCACGTGACGGGCCTGGACGACGCCGCCACAAAGGAGAAAGTGGCGGCGGCGATCGCCAAGGTGGGCGGCTGTGACGTACTCCACGTCAAAGCCGGGGAGATACGTCGCAGCTACGGCGGGACCGGCTCTTCCCTTGTATCCTGCCCAATCCCAGTAGCCAAAGTGTTGCTGGCACAGGGCAGGCTGTTGGTGGGGTGGAGCTCGGTGCGCGTGGTGGCACTGGCGGCGCTTCCCATGCGCTGCTTCAAGTGCATGGGACTCGGGCATACGCGTCCCCAGTGTCCCTCGTCGGCAGACAGGGGGGACCTGTGCTTCCGTTGTGGAGGCGCAGGCCACAAGGCGGCGAGCTGCCAGAGGAGGGCCCCGCACTGCGCGATATGCGCAGAGTCGGGGCGACCTGCCGAGCACAGGATGGGGGGACAAAACTGTGTCCCCCCAAAGACGAAGGGACAGGCCGCCAGGACCCCGGCCATCCCCCGACCGGCAGCCAAAGCCGCCGCTCCTGAGGTTGTTCGCCGCGAAAGTTCGGCGAGCATGGAGGTTGTAGTCTGATTGATGGATCAAGTCGGACAGCACAACCTCCTACAGACGAATTTAAACCACTGCGTCAGGGCTCAGGATCTGCTAATGCAGTCCCTGGCGCAGTGGCGGATCGATTTGGCGGTTGCTGCGGAGCCGTATTACATTCCCCAGTCCCATCCCTACTGGGCTGGGGATCTAGACGGCTCCGTAGCCATAATTGGACGTGCCGGTGGCGGCCCCCCCCTCTCGGTGTCAGAGAGGGGTTCGGGGTACGTGGTGGCCAAGTGGGAGAGGTATGCGGTAGTCGGCACATACTTCTCCCCCAATAGAACCGTCGCGGAGCTGGAGGTTTATCTAGACCTCCTGGCCGCGGCGGTGAGAAGGCAGGCGCCACGTCAGGTCCTCCTCATGGGGGACCTGAACGCCAAGGCCCAAGCCTGGGGCAACCCCTCCACTGACACTCGCGGGGAGATTGTCAGGGAGTGGGCGGTTGCCGCAGGGCTGACCCTGCTCAACAGAGGGTCAGTCCACACGTGCGTGCGACACAACGGGGGGTCCGTGGTGGACGTTTCGTTCGCCACCCCGGAAGTCGCAGCACGTGTCCAGGCCTGGAGAGTGGTGGCGGAGGTGGCGACTCTCTCGGACCACAACTACATACGGTTCGAGATCGCCACCTCCCACCAAGGAGGGACTCGGCGCGTGGATGGGGCACTCTTCCCGCGCTGGGCGATTGGTCGCCTCGATGCCGAGTTGGCTGAAGAGGCGGCTATGGTGCAGTCGTGGGTTGCCGGCCCCATGCACCCGGAGGTGGCCGTCGCGGCGAGCCGGTTCCGGGAGGCGGTGACGGCAGTCTGCGACGCCGCCATGCCGAGGTCCCGACGCCACCCCGAGCGCCGCCAAGTTTACTGGTGGTGCTCGGAGATTGAGGATCTCCGAGCGCGATGCTCGGAGACGCGGCGCCTCTATTACCACTGCAGGAGGCGCCGCCACGGCCGGACGGACGACCAGCTGCCGGCGGAGCAGCTGGCGGCCGAGCAGCTCCTGTATGGCAATGTAAAGATAGCCAAACAGGAGCTGAAGCTGGCCATCGGCCGGGCTAAGGCCCTCGGCTGGTGCGAGCAGCTGGAGGGCCTCGACAGGGACCCATGGGGGCGCCCTTATAAGTCTGCCCGGAATAAGTTCCGGGGCAGAGCGCCCCCTATCGCGGAGTCCCTGGAGCCAGAGCTCCTGGAGAGGGTGCTGGGGGGGCTATTCCCCGACAGCGACCCCCACTACACCCCTCCACCGATGGCCACCCCGTCCTTCCAGGAGGAGGAGGACCCGGCCTCCATTCCGCCTATAACAGAGGTGGAGATGGAGGTAGCAGTCTCCCGCCTGAGAGGCAAGAAGACTGCCCCGGGACCAGACGGGATTCCCGGGCGGATCCTCAGGATCGCCCTTAGGGAGATGGGCGGTCAGCTTCGGGAACTGTTCGACGCGTGCCTCACGTCGGGTCAGTTCCCGAAGCTCTGGAAGGACGGGCGATTGTGCCTGTTGCGGAAGGAAGGGCGAGACGCAGACTCGCACGCCGCATACAGGCCAATCGTGCTGCTGGATGACACGGCGAAGCTGCTGGAGAGAATAGTGGCTTCCCGTGTCATCCGGCACCTGGGGGGAACTGGGCCTGACCTTTCAGAGGCCCAGTTCGGATTCAGGGCAGGGCGGTCAACGATAGACGCCCTGCTCTGGATCAAGGGGTGGACGCAGGACGCAGTCGGCGGGGGGGAAAAGGCGTTGGCTGTCTCGCTTGACATTGCCAACGCCTTCAACAGCCTACCGCACGGGACAATACGGGAGGCGCTCCGCTATCACGGAGTGCCCCTGTATCTGCGTAGGCTGTTGGCCGACTACCTCCGGGACCGCGAGGTCCTGGTGGAGGGACGCGACGGTCTGAGGCGACGTCGCGTGTCCTGCGGGGTTCCACAGGGGTCAGTGTTGGGACCGCTCCTGTGGAACATTGGCTACGACTGGGTGCTCCGCGGCACGTTTCCCGCAAGTATGCGGGTTGCGTGCTACGCGGATGACACGCTAGTCGTAGTCAAGGGGAGGGACCTCGGGGAGACGGTGCGGCGGGCCACGGTGGCCACAACACTCGTGGTCGGCCGCATACGTGCCCTGGGGCTGGAGGTCGCCCTCTCCAAGACCGAGGCCCTAATGTTCCATGGGCCTCGGGGGGGACCCCCTCCAGGAACGAGGATAGACCTGGACGGGGTCCTGGTCCGGGTTGGGACCCAGATGAGGTACCTGGGTCTCATCCTGGACGGGCGGTGGACTTTTGGGGCCCACTTCACTCAACTGGCCCCAAAAGTCATAGGCGCCGCTGCCGCCCTTGGGAGGCTGCTGCCCAACGTGGGCGGCCCGAGCGCCACATGTCGTCGCCTGTACTCCGGAGTGATCCGGAGTATGGCCTTGTACGGGGCACCTGTCTGGGTGGACGCCCTCGGTCGCGCCAATAAGGCCCTGCTGCGTCGTCCGCAGCGGGTCATCGCGACGAGGGCGATACGCGGGTACCGGACGGTGTCCTGGACGGCGGGATGCGCGTTGGCCGGTGATCCCCCCTGGGAGCTCCAAGCGGAGGTCCTCGCCGAAGTGTACCACTTCGTGGCGGCGAGGAGAACCCGCGGGGAGCCTCCAGCGTGGGAGGAGGTCACGCGCATGCGACGGCAGGCGCGGGCCGCCCTGTTGCGGCGGTGGACGGAGGACCTGGCTCCACCGGTCCCTGGACAGAGGACGGTGGATGCCATTCGCCCGGTCCTTCGGAGGTGGGTAGGGCGGCGATTCGGGTCGCTCACCTTCCGATTGGTGCAGGTGCTTTCCGGGCATGGATGTTTCGGAAAGTACCTGCATCACGTCGCAAGACGTGAGGCGACCCCCGCCTGTCACGAGTGTGGAGCGCCAGAAGACACGGCGCTCCACACGCTGGAGGAGTGTGCCGCGTGGAGTCCCATGCGGCACACCCTCACAGCGGTCATAGGCGCAGATCTGTCGCTGCCGAGTGTGGTTAACGCTATGCTCGGCAGCGACGGATCGTGGCAGGCGGTGGTCTCTTTCTGCGAAGAGGTGATGGCGCAGAAAGAGGCTGCGGAGCGGGCGAGGGAGGACGACGTCCTCGCAGACCCGCTCCGGCGTAGACGAACTGATGGAAGGAGAAGGCGATTCGGGCGCCTTCTCGCTCTATCCTAGTGCTGTGCGGATCATCGGTGGAGAGTCGGGGGATTCTCCACTGGCTTGCACGATCCCACACGTCTGGGGGATGGCCCTAATGAGCTGGGTCATCCCTCCCTTGGCCGGGGCCCGTCACCGGTGACGGGCCAACCGCCGGGGCGAGATGGTGATTGCTAACGCTACCCCATCTCGCCCCGACTAGGCGGCAGACTGCTCATCCCGGGTTTTTAGTGGGTAACCTCACTTACTACCCCCCCCCGTGGGGGTAGTAAGGCCCCTCAGGCGAGGACTCCCACATAACCACTCTGCTCCCCCCGGAGCCGGGTGGTATCCATAAAGGATTTTCCCGGGTCAAAAAAAAAAAAAAAAAAAAAAAAAAAAAGGTTAGGTTAGGTTAGGTTAGGTTAGGTTAGGTTAGGTTAGGTTAGGTTAGGTTAGGTTCCCGTGGCCCCCCTACATAGCGAGCAGGAGGAACACCGTGGGGGTTTAGTTGGTAGGTCTGCCCTTTTCAGGGCGGGAGTCCAACATAACCAGTCTGCGTCCCCGAAGCAGGCTGTGTATCCATGAGGATTACCCACGTTAAAAAAAAAAAAAAAAAAAGGTTAGGTTAGGTTAGGTTAGGTTTTTTTTTTTTTTTTTTTTTAATTATGTTTCACGTCCCTCTGACATGGGGTCAGAGCCTTTTTGCATCCGGTTTCTTTTGTTATTTTCCAAATTCTCGTATATTAGTATTTTGAGTGGTTTGACTTCATTTATCGTTTTACTTTTAATATTTATCTTTATTCTAGTTTTAACTGTACTCTTATTTTTAACATTCTAATTTTCTTCTAGTTTAAATACAGTTTTTGATTCCCGTTGCAAATAATTTAAATTTTCAGATTATTATTTTCAAAATTTGGAGTTTTTATTTCAAAGTTTTCTAAATCGACATTCTATTTATTTTATTTTTTTATTATTTTTTTTTATCCGGCTTGCTATTTTATCTTACTATTTTACCTATTTCAAATTATAGACTTGTGGACGTCAGCGGCAGACCATCCATCCTGGGGAGACCCAGGCTAATGGTTGCCACCGCGGCCTTGCTGCTCCATCGCAAATGCTGGGGCATGTGTCAGCATGCGGCCAGTCATTTGCGATGTATATACCTTTGCTGACCGTCGGTGATCAACAATATCCATCCCCAGGTAGGAGGGTGCCACCGTCGTCCCCACTGACTTCTTTTCGCTCCGCACATCGCCAATCCTCTTTCTCCCTCCTGTACTCCGCCGGCACTCATCCACGCCATCGTAACTTCGGACTGGCACTGCTCTCCGGGTATTACGTCTCCCGGTGGAGACCCTAGTGTTATCACCAATTATCAGCCACCATGGCATGCCAGGTTTTTCTGCTTTTAACTGGGCCAGTTTCCCACGAAACTGGTCCCAGTTTTGTGACGCTGTATTAGTGCCGTGGTGAGCTGAGCCGGTGTGGTGGTCCACCGAGATCTGTACTTCCTCTGAGCAGGCCGTTTTGACGGCGTGGAGGGGCGCCTGCAGACTGAGCGCCTCATGACCGCCAGACCTAATGTCTGCTCGGTGATCGGCCTGACTCCACGTGGTGCCCTTAGGAGTACGCGATGCTGGCCCGAGCCAATGCGTCCCACTTGCGCCGCACCGGACACTCCGTACTAAACGCATTGTGGTCAGTCCGGTCCAGTTTGGCGCTGATGCAGTTGCAGCATCGTGGGACTGCATTGGTGGGCCAGTCCGCGCACTCGGACTTCATGTGAGGTCCCCCGCAGTGGCTACACTTGACGACGGTTTCTTCGCAGAACCGCCGCCCGTGCCCGTAGCCGAGGCAGAGCGAGCACTGAACGAGTGGCGAGTAGTCCGCCACTCGGACCCTTTGGAGGTCTACGTGTATGGCTCCTGCCTCGGTCACTCTCGACCATACTGCTGGGGACACTCGCATAACCACGTGGCCGGCCTGAGGGTTCCGGGCTTTCCTGCGAAAGCGGACCTCCAGCCGGACGTCTTCCGCGTCGAGGCCCTCCAAAAGGTCCCGGTTCTGTATCCTCAGGGCGTTCATGATGTCCTCGTCGCTGTTATACGACAGAACGTCCCTGAGGATCAGAAGCGGGTCCTTGTTTTTGACGTCCTCGACGAGGAGCCGATCACCTGCGGTTTTGAGGCGCTCCTTCACCTTTTCGCGTTCTGCTGCCGAGCCGCAACCAACAATTATTTTCCGATCCTTAGCCTTTCTTACTCGATCGATCCTGACCCACCCGTCCTTGGCGTTTATCGCCTTCCGGACGTGGGCCAGGACCTCTTCCCCTGTCTCCATCTCGTCTGTGGAGGTGACCACTACCGAGTGCAGGGCGGCCTTAACCGGGACTCCCGGTTTGGTCCCAGCCGCGGCTACACTCGCGTACGAGGCCTTCTCCACAGACGAGAGAGACTCCCTGTGTTTCTCCATAATTTCTTGCATCTTTCCAATTTTCTCATTACTCTCTATTAATAATCTACTATTCTCTTCCAATCTCTTCACCAACTCTGTCTCTACTTTATCCTTTTCACTTTCCCTTTCCTTGTATATGATAACTGGCTGCGACTCTTCCTTTTTCCCTTCAGGAACCCTCTCCACTTCCCGTGCGGCTTCTATCTCCTTGACAAGCTGGTACAACCTGTCCAGCGCCTGAGTAACTCCCGCCTTGATGTCTGTTTTCAGATTGCGGGAGTTACTCAGGTGGAGTTTGGCTTTGTTGAGGCAGGCCCTCGCCTCTGCAGTACGGCTAGCGTAGGCTTGCCTCTCCGGTGGGCCCTCCGATGCCTCTGCCGACGCTGGGCGAGCGGACACCTTAATCTCTTTCAAGGGTGCCGCCACCTTCGACTTTGGCTTCGAGGGGCCCTTCGGAGCGGCGACCGGAGATGGGGTCGGGGACCGTGACTTCCCGTCAACCCGACCCGCCTCCCATTCACCTATGCTTCGCCGCACGAGCGACGGGCCTGCCTTGGTCACCGTCTTACTAGGGGACGTGGGAGGGTCCACGCTCCTGCGCGTTTTCTTGACTGGGGTGCGAAGGCCCATCATTTTTTCGGTGTATCAAGGGACGCGAACAAATAAATAATCAACAAAATATTTAAAATGTAAAATTGTGTAATTTGTAAAATGGATTGGTGTCAATAAAGGTGTAAAGTGTATAAAAGTGTATAAAAATAGGTCAAGTCGAAGGCCCAATTAGGCCTTCAAAGGTCGGGTTAGGTTAGGTTAGGTTAGGTTAGGTTAGGTTAGGTTAGGTTAGGTTAGGTTAGGTTAGGTTAGGTTAGGTTAGGTTAGGTTAGGTTAGGTTAGGTTAGGTTAGGTTAGGTTAGGTTAGGTTAGGTTAGGTTAGGTTAGGTTAGGTTAGGTTAGGTTAGGTTAGGTTAGGTTAGGTTAGGTTAGGTTAGGTTAGGTTAGGTTTTTTTCCTGTTTCCCCAAGAGGCTATACCACCCCTTGGGGGAGTTTATTGCAACCTAGAATACTAGTTACAATATTCGTCAATTTTTAAGACGGGCCAGAGTCCTCGCGATTCGATACAAGTGAATCTGGCCCGTTTTTTTACAATTCTTATAATTATTACGAAGATGTACATTTTTAAAACATGAAGGTATGATGTATAATTATAAGTGTTTATCATACATTAGTACTATTTTTTAGATATAGACATATAGTTTTTATTGTTGTTGCTATGATATACAATTTAGTATGAAATAGAAGAAGAAGCAAGAATTTTTTATATATAAATATTGACGTTATTCTTTTACAAATTGGTCATATTTGTAATCCAGTCTCCCACATATGGGCGAGTATGACTATAATGTTTTATACAAGTGTATTAAGTTTTTCTACTTTACAACATATATTTAGATAAGTTTTGCATTTTTGGATAGGTTTGTTATGCATTTATATTTATACGACATACGTTTGATATTGTTACAATATGTTTTAACGTGAGCCTCGTGCTCTATGATGTGGGTACTAGATAATTCTTATATTATTATTATAAAGCTATTTACTACAACTATTTTCCAAAATTAGAATTATTATATCGCTAGTAGGTATGAGATCAATAAAATGTTTGTTACATATATAGACAATCAATAATTATTATCTACAATTAGTTTTTATTTTAAGCTAACATTTATAGTTAAAACAATTAAAGGCAAATAGCATTAATTTATACGAGGATAATTAAATATTACTTAATATTAGAAATATAAATATGATATACCTTAATCAAAAGGTTTCTTTGTTGAAGAAAATATATAATATATACAATACAAACATACGATATACAAAATACAGGGTTGTTATGACAGTCCAGCATGTATGAATCACTGTATTCAATCATTTATTGCAAGCTGGAACATTAATATTATTTGCCTTAATTACCGATGATTTAAATCATTAGTTAAGCTATAGTTGTCATTATTAGTCGCTACCAAGTTGGGTTATTGCATCGTGCCGCCTGCGATTTGGTACAGGCGACAATCAGCGAACACTCCCAGACTTTCCATTTAGTTGTGCGTAAGCACTTATAATTAGTTATACTATTTACAGTAAATATTGAAAATATTCGTTTCATTGATTGTCATAATTAAGAGTATTTGTCGTGTTATTTTTATCAGTGAGACATGGCTTACATATTATATGATTAATATAAACAGTTAACACTTAGGTATCTAAAAAAAAAAAAAAAAAAAAAAAAAAAAAAATTTTTCAAACAATAGAACAGTTGACGAAATCGAAAATATTCGGTTAGGTTAGGTTAGGTTAGGTTAGGTTAGGTTAGGTTAGGTTTTTTTTTTTTTTTTTTTTTTTTTTAAATTATAAAATGCAGTTTCCTCTGACGTAATCAGAGTTAGTTTTTGCCTATTTGTTTTGGCTTTTATTGTTATATTAGCCTTTTTAATAAGAAGGAATTTACTTGGGCACAGTTTTAACGTTTTAATGATTTACATTTACTTTTATATATTTTCATGTATATTTATCTGTACATTTAATACAGCTTTTATTCCGAGTGCATCGAATTGTTTATCTTTTAATGTTTACTTGTTTTTATTTGCAACTTTTATTGCTACTTCTTTACAAAACTCAATAAATTTATTTCTATTATTTTTGTTCTCTATTATATTGCTTATATTTTCAATTTTTATGTCAATATCTAGCTCCATTTCTACATGATGTCTCTCTTTTCCATATACAGGGCACTCTGCCACCACGTGCAGAGCGCTCTCGCTTTTCGCCTGGTCACACAGACACGCCGGGCTTTCCTTACACTTAAACCGGTGTAGGTATTCCGAGAAACCGCCATGCCCTGTCATTACCTGTACTGCCACTGAGTCTAGCGCTATCTTTTTTATGACTGGGTATGCTTTTGTCGCGTCCGGGAAGAAAGTCTTAGTTATTGAGGCCGTCTCAGCCTGCTTGTATCGCCGGTTCCATTCGTTAAGCGATTCCAAGCGGATTTGTCGCTTGGCGAATGAAACCGGGCACATGTCATAGTCCGGTCTAGTCTTCGTGTTCAGGGCAGCATCTTTTGCAAGCACGTCAGCTCTTTCGTTACCCTCCATCCCTGCGTGAGCCTTTATCCAAAATAGATGTAATTCTTTACCCTGCTCTTTGATTTTATGTATGTTTGCTCTTGTTTTTACAGCAAGAGGATGAAGGGAAACACTATTAACGACTGTTTCAAGAGCCGATCTAGAGTCACAATATATATTGCAACTATTTGCCGCGATTTTACACGCTTGCTTTGTTGCTTCGAGTAGAGCCAACAATTCCGCCTGGTAGACGGTGCAGAAATGATCCAGTTTCAGCTTTCGGGTTTTGGTCTCCGCTGCACCTTTCCATATGGAGAGTGCCGCGCCGACCTTCCCCTGTATCTTACTGCCGTCTGTGAAAATCTTCAGGTCATTGTTTTCGTACTGCTCCATTTGTGCACCGTCAGCCAAACAACTGAACTGAAGGCTCTTTTGCTCCGCGGGATGTGGCGTGTCCGTATGGGAAATCGGTTTTTCAATCTCTCGGTCACCTATTATCCGCTGAGATAACCCTTTCTTCACTTCGTAAAGTGAAGCTGCTTCTCTGATCCTAATATCTAAAGGAAGCAGTCCAGCGAGTAATAGGGCCGCGTTTAAGGAGACCGTCCGATACGCCTTTAAGATTTTCTGAACAAAGCCGCGCTGGACCGCGTCGAGCTGTTTCCTCACACCAAGTTTGTCCGCTGCAGGTGCCCACGCACTTGCAGCATACATAATGATAGGCTCCACTACCGCCGTATATATGGTCCTGATTATCTCCGACCCCAGACCCCAGTGAATTTTCGCGGTCCTTGAAAGCTGTTTATACAAGTTCAATGCCTTGCGACAGACATTTGATACATGGGTGTTGAAAGTCAGTTTGTCATCGATTGTTAGTCCGAGGATCTTAATTTCCCGAGACAGTTCGACGCCTATCCCGCCCATGGTCAGATGTGGGGAGTCATATTTCAATTTGTTGGTTATAACCATTGCTTTAGTTTTTTGCGGGGCAAATTTAAGTTTGTTCTTGACCCCCCACATCCGAACATGTTCGAGGGCGGCGTTCGCCTGCCTCTGGACCTCCAATGCTGTATCACCGGAGATAATCAGAACCACATCATCAGCAAATGCCTGACAGTAGTCTCCACGTAACTCCAGTTCCTTCAATAGTGGGTCCAACAGCAGATTCCAAAAAGTTGGGCCCCCTATCGATCCCTGCACGCACCCTTTTGTGGTTTCCCTAGCACACTCAGCGCCGGCATACCTTACTCTTACCCTCCTGTTGGAAAGGTAGTCATCTACCAGGCGCCGTAAGTTTGCAGGGCATTTTGTCTCCGCCAATCTGCATTGTATAGCAGGCCACCACGCGCTATCGAAGGCTCCCTCTATGTCAAGTGAAACCATTGTAGTTATCTTTTTGGCCTTTAGGTTTTCTTTTATTTTCTGCATCATGACATAGAGGGAGTCTTCGGTGCTGCGCTGTGGTGTGAAGCCAAATTGACGCTGACTCATATCGGGCAGAGTGTGCCACCTAATTCTCCTGATCAGCATTTTTTCAAGAATTTTCCCGAAAATAGGCAAGAGTCCGATTGGCCTGTAGGATTTAGGGTGCGTGTAGTCCTCCTTTCCGGGTTTTCGCAACACTACAACAGCTGCCTCCTTCCAGATGGTGGGGAAGTGGCGAAGGGCTAGGCATCTGTTTGTAATTGCCAAAAATAGGTCTGGATTCAGGGCGATAGCCGCCAAACATATATCCGACGTGAGTCCGTCCAGTCCCGGTGCCTTCTTGGGATTAAAGCTGGACGCAGCCCACCGCATTTCTTCCATTGTGAATGGGGGATCACATGGTTCACCATCTGTCAACTCATTCACTCTGTTAGCTGCTTCTCGTACTTGCTTGTGGTCTGCGTTATCGCCTTGTGTGTCATCTTGCGGGTAAAAAGTCTCAGCTAATAGTCCCGCAGATGCCTCTGCTCCCAGAACTTTGTCATGCTGGACCAGAGGAACGTCCTCGTTTCTTTTAGTCGTGCGGCCTATCACCCTGTATATCCCATCCCACATACTCTCGCGGTCCTGCTTCTCGCAAAAGCCCTTCCAACCGGCGGTTTGGGCTTTTCTTGCCTCCAGCTGGTACTCTTCCTTTGCGAGAAGGTACTGTTCTACCACCCAGGCTCTACGAATGGGCGCGGCGCATCTTATCCTGCGCTTTTTCGTAGCCACCTCCTTCTTCATCTTGTCGAGTTTTTCGGACCACCAAGGCAATCTTGTTTGTGTTTTGTTGCTCACTTTGGGTATTGTTTGATCACTTACTTCTTTAATTGTATTAACAAATTTATTTACTATATCATCTAACGATTCTTTACTATTTATTTTATCTATTTCGGTTTTATTTAATTTCTCATCCCTCCAAATTTGGGTTAGTTTCGTACGAAACTGACTCCAATTTGCCTTCTTCGTGTTATATATCCTCGTCGTTCTTTTTATATCATTTCCTTTTGATTTTTCCAAATTAAGATCAAACAAAATTGCCTTGTGGTCCGAGCTCGTCATACCTCCGTCGACTCTCCAGTTGTCCACGCGCCCCAGCATATCTACTGAACACGCCGTGACATCTACAAAACTGGTAAATCGCTTTCCCCCCCTAATGGTATCAAAAGTTGGCTCATTTCCCCTATTTAATATTTGCAATTCCAAATCCTCTAACATTCCCGCCATAATTTCTCCCCTATAATCCACCCTCTCACTTCCCCACCATGTATTCCAAGCATTAACATCTCCTCCCACTAGCACATTCCTTGTTCCTATCTCCTTCATCACTTTTTCTATCCATTCGACATATGGCTCAATTGCTTTATCCCCTTCCAGATATATTGATACCACTCCTATCTTCCACGCTCTGGTCCTCAATATAGCGACTGTGATGTTATGTGTCGTGAGCGTTGGGCACAGCGTGATGTTGATGTTATCATCGAAGAGTACAATGGCACTCTTATTTACTGTCTCAGGGTTTCGATCGCACTGTACTACCCTGGTACCTGGATAGACCTTCATACGCCCTGTACGGCCAATGTAGGGTTCCTGAACCATAGCGAATGCTATTTTGGACGTTGCTGCTGCCACCATTAGTTCGGCTGTTGCGAGTTTGCTCCTTTGGAGGTTTGCCTGGACCACACTATAACGGTTAGGTTAGGTTAGGTTAGGTTAGGTTAGGTTAGGTTAGGTTAGGTTAGGTTAGGTTAGGTTAGGTTAGGTTAGGTTAGGTTAGGTTAGGTTAGGTTAGGTTAGGTTAGGTTAGGTTAGGTTAGGTTAGGTTAGGTTAGGTTAGGTTAGGTTAGGTTAGGTTAGGTTAGGTTAGGTTAGGTTAGGTTAGGTTAGGTTAGGTTAGGTTAGGTTAGGTTAGGTTAGGTTAGGTTAGGTTAGGTTAGGTTAGGTTAGGTTAGGTTAGGTTAGGTTAGGTTAGGTTAGGTTAGGTTAGGTTAGGTTAGGTTAGGTTAGGTTAGGTTAGGTTAGGTTAGGTTAGGTTAGGTTAGGTTAGGTTAGGTTGGGCGGGTCTGGGTTTATTCATTAATAGTTGCTTTGCCTAGCTTGCATGCCTCGCGCTGCTTGTTTTGGATAAACTCAGGCCTTCCTTACTCATCCCGGATGGGTAAGGAGGCAAGGGTCTTGGGGGAGAGCGCAGGTCGTGATGATCCCCAAGGCAAGTCTGACGGTTACCTTCCCGTGGTGCTGCCTGTTATTGGTTTATTTCCTTCCGAAATAAACGCAACAGAACACCGTCAGGCGCCGCGTGTATTGTTATCTATTTGTGTATGTATATGTATATATTGTCTCTGTATATATTTGTATTATATGTGTATATATTTTAGTTCACAGGGCTATTTAACCCCTTATTAGTAACAAAATTGTAAAATGCTCGGTACAGACCGGGGCCGTATTTAACTGTTTGTCATCTGTATTATACGTGCTAAGGTGCTTAGTACCTCTGTAAGACAGATGACAAAATAGACTTACGGTGTATAAATTGTAGTTTTAAGGCAAGGCTACAGATAATTTGTCATGTTTATGAGTAGATGAAAAGCAGTTTGGCGGTGTGTGTGTTAAAATAGGGACCCCTCTAACTGGCAAACACCAGCGCCTACTACCGTCAAACATATTGTTACATAATCGAAAATAACCGCTGTCTTTTATTTGGTAGTGACCCCTGTTCCGATGACTCACGTTATTGGAGGCGGGGACAAACTGGCTGGACTAGTTCCAAAACCCCGATGATGAGTGTATCCTCAGACTTCGGGAAAATACCTCCAAGGTATTGTCAGTCTTCTGAACTCTAAACTTCCGGAGGCTTGAGTAGAAAGATTGAAGCCTGTCCATTCCCCCCCAAAATTTGCTTATGGTCACGATCTATAATTATTCTTTAATTATTTCTTATGTCGAAATCGCTGACCATGTCGAAGATAAATAGAGATGCGAAAGGTAAATTTACCAAAGTCCCTTCTCAGGGCCAAATTAATACGAATGTTTTGTCTGAGGACCGCTCGAGCGGCACTATTGAGAGCTTGAAAAACGGCCCTTCTCAGGGCCAAACTTCACGGGTTCCTTCCCGGGATCCGTCGGAGGTCTCCATGGGAGATGAACGGAGGTCGGACGTGGAGTCCGTATTTGAAGAGTCGGGTGACGAGGGTGACAGCCGCAGGAAGCGGCCTTATTCCTCATTCTACGCGCCCGGCTACTTAGAGTCGGACACAGAGACCGAGGGGACCGCGGCCGCCAAGGTCAATACGGCGCGGAGGGGAAGGGCGAAGGGCACCAAAGGAGGCCCCACGCGAGACGAGTTCCTGAAGCCACCGCCAAAGCCACTGGTGGAGGAGTTGACTGAGGTCCTGCAGGGCAGGAAATTCAAAAAGGGGTCGGCCGCTGTGGCCGCTGGAAGTCTGCTTGACACCGGGAGTGATTCCGATGTCCATGCCGGATTCGCTGACCTCAGTGTGCTAAATGCCCAAGAGCTGAGGGCTCAAGCAGGAGGAATGCTCGCCTGCATTTTAGAGGTTGCCAAGAAATCTGGCAACCTAAAAGGCGAGTTTGTTGCTCGCCTGAAGAGGTCCGCGTCGACCCTGAGGGAAGTAGTTGACGCCCTGGCCTGCAGGAGCGAGGCCGAAGAGACGCGGCGGCTGAGAGCCGAAAACAGTCGCCTGCGCCTCGAAATGGAGGCCAGCAAGGTCGAGGTGAAGGCGCTGCGTCGAGGCTTCACCGAAGCCAAGACCCAAGCGGCTGCCGCTACGTCTGCTGCTGCAGCAGCTGCTGTCACCGAGACGCCAGCCCCCCCTGCTATTGTACCGGGGGCAGATTTAGTTGAGGAGATGATGCGGTCCTTGACCACCACGTTCGGGCAAATGCTCAATGCCCGACTCGCTGGTATCGAGGATCGCCTCCTGCCAGCGCCGGTCCTTCGCCCGCCTCTCCGAGCGGACGCCAAGAAGGCTGCAGCAGCGGTTGCCCCCCCACCCCCGAAACCGACCCCACGAAAGCGGGTTGCCCAGGCCCCGCAGGCTACTGCTGCCACGCCCTCGACTTCGGCTCCCATCGCCCCCCCCTCGACTGCGGCTCCCAACGCCCCCCCAAAAACGACTCCAACTGCTGTTGCCAAGGCGGACACCTGGGCAACAGTAGTAAGAAAGGGGAAAGGCAAGGGGAAGGGCAAAGCGTCCTCCTCGGCAACGCCCACTCCCGCTCCTGTCCCAGCAGCTCGTGCCCCCCCCACCGCCGTGAAGCCTAAGGCCAAGAAGGCTTCCGCTGCCGCCGGGCCCAAGAAGGCGAAGGCGCTGAAAGCCTCCCAATCCGCGGCTGTTGTGCTGACGCTACAGCCCGAAGCCGCGGAAAAGGGGGTAACCTACAGCGCCATCCTCGAGACGGCGCAGGAGAAGGTCGATCTCCAAGGATTGGGGATCGACCGGATCAACTACCGACAGACGGCCACGGGAGCCAGGATGCTCGAAATTCCTGGCTCCCAAAGCGGCGACAAAGCGGACAGGCTCGCGGAGAAGCTCCGCGGTGTCCTGTCCGAGGTGGCCAACGTCGCAAGGCCCGTAAAGTCCGCGCAATTGCACGTGACGGGCCTGGACGACGCCGCCACAAAGGAGAAAGTGGCGGCGGCGATCGCCAAGGTGGGCGGCTGTGACGTACTCCACGTCAAAGCCGGGGAGATACGTCGCAGCTACGGCGGGACCGGCTCTTCCCTTGTATCCTGCCCAATCCCAGTAGCCAAAGTGTTGCTGGCACAGGGCAGGCTGTTGGTGGGGTGGAGCTCGGTGCGCGTGGTGGCACTGGCGGCGCTTCCCATGCGCTGCTTCAAGTGCATGGGACTCGGGCATACGCGTCCCCAGTGTCCCTCGTCGGCAGACAGGGGGGACCTGTGCTTCCGTTGTGGAGGCGCAGGCCACAAGGCGGCGAGCTGCCAGAGGAGGGCCCCGCACTGCGCGATATGCGCAGAGTCGGGGCGACCTGCCGAGCACAGGATGGGGGGACAAAACTGTGTCCCCCCAAAGACGAAGGGACAGGCCGCCAGGACCCCGGCCAACCCCCGACCGGCAGCCAAAGCCGCCGCTCCTGAGGTTGTTCGCCGCGAAAGTTCGGCGAGCATGGAGGTTGTAGTCTGATTGATGGATCAAGTCGGACAGCACAACCTCCTACAGACGAATTTAAACCACTGCGTCAGGGCTCAGGATCTGCTAATGCAGTCCCTGGCGCAGTGGCGGATCGATTTGGCGGTTGCTGCGGAGCCGTATTACATTCCCCAGTCCCATCCCTACTGGGCTGGGGATCTAGACGGCTCCGTAGCCATAATTGGACGTGCCGGTGGCGGCCCCCCCCTCTCGGTGTCAGAGAGGGGTTCGGGGTACGTGGTGGCCAAGTGGGAGAGGTATGCGGTAGTCGGCACATACTTCTCCCCCAATAGAACCGTCGCGGAGCTGGAGGTTTATCTAGACCTCCTGGCCGCGGCGGTGAGAAGGCAGGCGCCACGTCAGGTCCTCCTCATGGGGGACCTGAACGCCAAGGCCCAGGCCTGGGGCGACCCCTCCACTGACACTCGCGGGGAGATTGTCAGGGAGTGGGCGGTTGCCGCAGGGCTGACCCTGCTCAACAGAGGGTCAGTCCACACGTGCGTGCGACACAACGGGGGGTCCGTGGTGGACGTTTCGTTCGCCACCCCGGAAGTCGCAGCACGTGTCCAGGCCTGGAGAGTGGTGGCGGAGGTGGCGACTCTCTCGGACCACAACTACATACGGTTCGAGATCGCCACCTCCCACCAAGGAGGGACTCGGCGCGTGGATGGGGCACTCTTCCCGCGCTGGGCGATTGGTCGCCTCGATGTGGAGTTGGCTGAAGAGGCGGCTATGGTGCAGTCGTGGGTTGCCGGCCCCATGCACCCGGAGGTGGCCGTCGCGGCGAGCCGGTTCCGGGAGGCGGTGACGGCAGTCTGCGACGCCGCCATGCCGAGGTCCCGACGCCACCCCGAGCGCCGCCAAGTTTACTGGTGGTGCTCGGAGATTGAGGATCTCCGAGCGCGATGCTCGGAGACGCGGCGCCTCTATTACCACTGCAGGAGGCGCCGCCACGGCCGGACGGACGACCAGCTGCCGGCGGAGCAGCTGGCGGCCGAGCAGCTCCTGTATGGCAATGTAAAGATAGCCAAACAGGAGCTGAAGCTGGCCATCGGCCGGGCTAAGGCCCTCGGCTGGTGCGAGCAGCTGGAGGGCCTCGACAGGGACCCATGGGGGCGCCCTTATAAGTCTGCCCGGAATAAGTTCCGGGGCAGAGCGCCCCCTATCGCGGAGTCCCTGGAGCCAGAGCTCCTGGAGAGGGTGCTGGGGGGGCTATTCCCCGACAGCGACCCCCACTACACCCCTCCACCGATGGCCACCCCGTCCTTCCAGGAGGAGGAGGACCCGGCCTCCATTCCGCCTATAACAGAGGTGGAGATGGAGGTAGCAGTCTCCCGCCTGAGAGGCAAGAAGACTGCCCCGGGACCAGACGGGATTCCCGGGCGGATCCTCAGGATCGCCCTTAGGGAGATGGGCGGTCAGCTTCGGGAACTGTTCGACGCGTGCCTCACGTCGGGTCAGTTCCCGAAGCTCTGGAAGGACGGGCGATTGTGCCTGTTGCGGAAGGAAGGGCGAGACGCAGACTCGCACGCCGCATACAGGCCAATCGTGCTGCTGGATGACACGGCGAAGCTGCTGGAGAGAATAGTGGCTTCCCGTGTCATCCGGCACCTGGGGGGAACTGGGCCTGACCTTTCAGAGGCCCAGTTCGGATTCAGGGCAGGGCGGTCAACGATAGACGCCCTGCTCTGGATCAAGGGGTGGACGCAGGACGCAGTCGGCGGGGGGGAAAAGGCGTTGGCTGTCTCGCTTGACATTGCCAACGCCTTCAACAGCCTACCGCACGGGACAATACGGGAGGCGCTCCGCTATCACGGAGTGCCCCTGTATCTGCGTAGGCTGTTGGCCGACTACCTCCGGGACCGCGAGGTCCTGGTGGAGGGACGCGACGGTCTGAGGCGACGTCGCGTGTCCTGCGGGGTTCCACAGGGGTCAGTGTTGGGACCGCTCCTGTGGAACATTGGCTACGACTGGGTGCTCCGCGGCACGTTTCCCGCAAGTATGCGGGTTGCGTGCTACGCGGATGACACGCTAGTCGTAGTCAAGGGGAGGGACCTCGGGGAGACGGTGCGGCGGGCCACGGTGGCCACAACACTCGTGGTCGGCCGCATACGTGCCCTGGGGCTGGAGGTCGCCCTCTCCAAGACCGAGGCCCTAATGTTCCATGGGCCTCGGGGGGGACCCCCTCCAGGAACGAGGATAGACCTGGACGGGGTCCTGGTCCGGGTTGGGACCCAGATGAGGTACCTGGGTCTCATCCTGGACGGGCGGTGGACTTTTGGGGCCCACTTCACTCAACTGGCCCCAAAAGTCATAGGCGCCGCTGCCGCCCTTGGGAGGCTGCTGCCCAACGTGGGCGGCCCGAGCGCCACATGTCGTCGCCTGTACTCCGGAGTGATCCGGAGTATGGCCTTGTACGGGGCACCTGTCTGGGTGGACGCCCTCGGTCGCGCCAATAAGGCCCTGCTGCGTCGTCCGCAGCGGGTCATCGCGACGAGGGCGATACGCGGGTACCGGACGGTGTCCTGGACGGCGGGATGCGCGTTGGCCGGTGATCCCCCCTGGGAGCTTCAAGCAGAGGTCCTCGCCGAAGTGTACCACTTCGTGGCGGCGAGGAGAACCCGCGGGGAGCCTCCAGCGTGGGAGGAGGTCACGCGCATGCGAAGGCAGGCGCGGGCCGCCCTGTTGCGGCGGTGGACGGAGGACCTGGCTCCACCGGTCCCTGGACAGAGGACGGTGGATGCCATTCGCCCGGTCCTTCGGAGGTGGGTAGGGCGGCGATTCGGGTCGCTCACCTTCCGATTGGTGCAGGTGCTTTCCGGGCATGGATGTTTCGGAAAGTACCTGCATCACGTCGCAAGACGTGAGGCGACCCCCGCCTGTCACGAGTGTGGAGCGCCAGAAGACACGGCGCTCCACACGCTGGAGGAGTGTGCCGCGTGGAGTCCCATGCGGCACACCCTCACAGCGGTCATAGGCGCAGATCTGTCGCTGCCGAGTGTGGTTAACGCTATGCTCGGCGGCGACGGATCGTGGCAGGCGGTGGTCTCTTTCTGCGAAGAGGTGATGGCGCAGAAAGAGGCTGCGGAGCGGGCGAGGGAGGACGACGTCCTCGCAGACCCGCTCCGGCGTAGACGAACTGATGGAAGGAGAAGGCGATTCGGGCGCCTTCTCGCTCTATCCTAGTGCTGTGCGGATCATCGGTGGAGAGTCGGGGGATTCTCCACTGGCTTGCACGATCCCACACGTCTGGGGGATGGCCCTAATGAGCTGGGTCATCCCTCCCTTGGCCGGGGCCCGTCACCGGTGACGGGCCAACCGCCGGGGCGAGATGGTGATTGCTAACGCTACCCCATCTCGCCCCGACTAGGCGGCAGACTGCTCATCCCGGGTTTTTAGTGGGTAACCTCACTTACTACCCCCCCCGTGGGGGTAGTAAGGCCCCTCAGGCGAGGACTCCCACATAACCACTCTGCTCCCCCCGGAGCCGGGTGGTATCCATAAAGGATTTTCCCGGGTCAAAAAAAAAAAAAAAAAAAAAAAGGTTAGGTTAGGTTAGGTTAGGTTAGGTTAGGTTAGGTTAGGTTAGGTTAGGTTAGGTTAGGTTAGGTTAGGTTAGGTTAGGTTAGGTTAGGTTAGGTTAGGTTAGGTTAGGTTAGGTTAGGTTAGGTTAGGTTAGGTTAGGTTAGGTTAGGTTAGGTTAGGTTAGGTTAGGTTAGGTTAGGTTAGGTTAGGTTAGGTTAGGTTAGGTTAGGTTAGGTTAGGTTAGGTTAGGTTAGGTTAGGTTAGGTTAGGTTAGGTTAGGTTAGGTTAGGTTAGGTTAGGTTAGGTTAGGTTAGGTTAGGTTAGGTTAGGTTAGGTTAGGTTAGGTTAGGTTAGGTTAGGTTAGGTTAGGTTAGGTTAGGTTAGGTTAGGTTAGGTTAGGTTAGGTTAGGTTAGGTTAGGTTAGGTTAGGTTAGGTTAGGTTAGGTTAGGTTAGGTTAGGTTAGGTTAGGTTAGGTTAGGTTAGGTTAGGTTAGGTTAGGTTAGGTTAGGTTAGGTTAGGTTAGGTTAGGTTAGGTTAGGTTAGGTTAGGTTAGGTTAGGTTAGGTTAGGTTAGGTTAGGTTAGGTTAGGTTAGGTTAGGTTAGGTTAGGTTAGGTTAGGTTAGGTTAGGTTAGGTTAGGTTAGGTTAGGTTAGGTTAGGTTAGGTTAGGTTAGGTTAGGTTAGGTTAGGTTAGGTTAGGTTAGGTTAGGTTAGGTTAGGTTAGGTTAGGTTAGGTTAGGTTAGGTTAGGTTAGGTTAGGTTAGGTTAGGTTAGGTTAGGTTAGGTTAGGTTAGGTTAGGTTAGGTTAGGTTAGGTTAGGTTAGGTTAGGTTAGGTTAGGTTAGGTTAGGTTAGGTTAGGTTAGGTTAGGTTAGGTTAGGTTAGGTTAGGTTTTTTTTCCTTGGTCCCCAAGGGGCTACACCACCCCTTGAGGGAGTTTATTGCAACTTAGAATCCTAAGTAACAATATTGAGAGCTGTGTACTATCACAGAGCCGCTGCGATTGGATACAATCGGCTTTGTGACTAACATTTTAAGACATATATGTGGTTTTGACAGTTGTATGTGGTTTTATAAAAACTTATCTAACAAAATTATTTTAACATATATCAGGAATTTTACATACTCATTATTATTCATGTAGACAGTAGTGCAGTTAATGATACAGTTCAAGGTTAAAACATGATTTGTCATTAATACATGTATGGTTTACATTTATGCCGTAGAAATTTTAGCTTTATACATACACTTTAAAAAAATATTTCGGAAGGTTTTAATGTTCTATTTAAGTTTGGGTTTAGGTTTAGGTTTAGGTTAGGTTTGGGTTTAGGTTTAGACTTAGGTTTAGGTTTGGGTTTAGGTTTAGGTTAAATCATGATTTTTCATTAATACATGTATGGTTAACATTTATGCCGTAAAAGTTTTAACTTTATACATACGCTTTACAAATATTTCGAAATGTTTTAATATTCTTTTAACAAGTCTGATGTTTATGAGCGACTGTTTTTCAAAAAGTTTGCATTAATACAGTTGTGCCAATTAAAATGTGCCCGACTTACGTCGTTTTATTATAGCGATTCTCAATCCTGTCTCCTATAGGGAATCCTAACAAATCACACTTTATATAATATTGTTACCTATCATTAAAGTAAGTGTAAACATTATCATTAATATAATCAAATCCAATACCGCAATTAACAAGACATCGTAGAGTCCTAAATAATTCTAATAAACATATTTATAAGACAAACAGATCGTTGGGCTTATTACAGTACAGCCTTATTTTATGGCATACATATTTGGGAAATTATTTGCTAAATACTATATAAAAAGAAAACTATAGAGAAACTATTCTAGGTGCTATCATTGATAAGACCTTTCTGACTATATTATAAAGGAGCAAGATCCCTGCGATAGACACTGGTAGTTTTAATCACTGATAAAGTATATAAACAGTAAGCTAGAATAAAATTAGTACAAGGAGTAATGCTAAATCAAAATATCGCCATATTTCGCGCAATGAGTCCAATTGGACATATCCGGTAGATTTCAGTTGAATCCAATTGGACACTCCAATCAGACTTCACTAGGAAATCCGATTGGAGCGTCCAACCGGAGCACCGTCAATTGGGAGAGTTGTCTGTGTTGGACCACTGGAGTATGCACACTGTGAACAACAACCCAACTAGAGAGGTTTACGCGTTATTATTGCACAACAGTAGAAGCTAGTTTGTTTCATTATTGCCGGTTAAGGTCATTGCGTCATGCTGCCTGCGAGAGTATACTGACAGCAGTCCGCAGTGCCGGCCCCACATAATCGATTCAGGTATAATTAAAAACTATATACAATGGAGTGATGGCTGGTACATGATTCGCTGCGCATTGTGACTGGATAAAATCATACTTATACAATAATATAATAGAAATACGAACTATACTATTTACAGTTAAGCAATTAACTCGTTATTAATTAACTTGCTTGCATATGCTAAAAATATGTGCCGATCAAGATTCATCAACTTAATACATAGATAAAATATAAAAGGCAAATAATAGGAGTCAATTATGATAGTAGATTTACAATGGATGATTATGGCCAGTATGTTGCAATACAGTACAGTCAATACAATAGATTTATAATAATTTCCTATCACAGGAAATACCAGAGCAAAAATTCAAGAATATAAGAAATAAGAATAAAGATTTTCGCCATCTAGCGATGCTGTCTCGCATAATGTTAATTGTGATGTGCAGTCACTTAGGACAGAGTAGACCTTAGGGTTGGATGGCCCTACAGCGCACTACTGCCATCTGTCTTGTTTAGTTTGAACTGTTAATCAATCAAGTAACTAGTAGCTAAGGTCAGCTGAAAGTTCGAGTCAAAGCTATAGATTAAAGTAGATACTCTGAGCTGCCGGAAGGGGTCGCTCTGAAGAATAGCCTCAAAATAGATAATTTATTGACATTATTTAGGCGGATTAGATAGAATACTGAAAAGATAATGTATGTTATGTGATAATATGATAAGAATTTGGAGCAACAGATACTGGTGCATGAGGGGAAATACGAAGAACGGTAATAATTCTGAGATGACAGTGAGTTTACATTGCACATAGAATAACCAGGAGAGATAACATTACAAGTTTGTACAGTCAATTATTACATAGTTAAAATATATAATGTAAAAGGGCAAGTCAAATAGTTAATTATGATAGTAGGTTTACGATGGATGATTGTGACCGGTTATGTTGCACTACCATACAGTCAATACAATAGAGTTAACTGGGGCCGCGAGAGATCAGGTGAATGTGCTTCACAAGTCCAAGCGAACGTAGTCGAAAGCGTTATGTGACAGTACAGCAGGCGTCGCCCGCTGCCACTGGCCCCGCCCCCTACCGCTAGCCCGCTCACTCCGGGTGACAAAAACAATAACAATGATAACAAAGAGGCCAGACGGGTTGTATGGAACTATGGAATGTGAGTGTAATGCTGACAGGTGTATAGTAAGATTGTATAGCACTGCTCAGTGATGCCGGTTTGCAATAATAGTATGGTAAATCGGTGAAGTTAACGGGTTAGGGTTCTTATCTTTGCTTCGAAATAGTGGGATACAATGTAATTTACGAAAAGATATGCTTGATGGAGAAATAACGGCTACCTGTTTGTTTGGTTGATGGTTAGGTTAGGTTAGGTTAGGTTAGGTTAGGTTAGGTTAGGTTAGGTTAGGTTAGGTTAGGTTAGGTTAGGTTAGGTTAGGTTAGGTTCCCCCTCGACGGGTTCTCGGCTTGTCGTGCCGAGGGGGCTCAGTAGCCGTGGGACACCACACACGGTGAAGCGAAGAGGAACCCGAGGTGGGTCGCGTCCTGAGACGTCCGGACGCGACGGGGGCCGCGCTGCGTTTGGATTCCGGGCACACCACTGCCGCGGGTCGGCTGCGGCCTGCGGAGCTGCCGCACTCTGCCGCCGTAGTCCGGCCCTCGCGGCCCGTGGGGGTGTCCGTACCTCTCCGGCGCGGCCCCAGCGAGGTCGCGGGGGAAGAGGAGTGTCGGTATAACGATGCGCCGCTCTCCCTATCCTCCGCGACCTAGTGGTGCCGCACCACCTGATGCGGCGGCGGGGGTCGCGTCTGACGCGACGGGGGCTGCGCTGCGTTTGGATCCCGGGTACTCCACTACCGCGGACCGGCTGCAAGGGTGGCGGAGGTGCCCGACTCCGGCCGCCTCAGACCGGCTGCATCTGTGGGGGTGCCCGTACCTCTCCTGCGCAGCCCCAGCGGGGTCGCGGGGGAAGAGGAGTGTCGGTATAACGATGCGCCGCTCTCCCTATCCTCCGCGACCCAGTGGTGCCGCACCACCTGATGCGGTGTGGTGGGTCGGTCGTGGCGGAAGCGTGGTGCCGCGGCCGTCGAGTGGCTGGCGGCGGAGCCACAGATCAGGTCCGCCGCCGGGGGCTGGGAGCGCGGGCACTTTGCGCACGCACTCCTGGCTCCCATGGCCTCCCGGGGTGGCTGGTTCGGGGGGACCAGCTACCCAACTAGGAACGGGAGGCCGAGAGTGAGGGCTCGCCTCATGTTCCGGCGAGCCCTACACGAGGAGTATGGGGGGGCGCCTTCGCTCCCCCCGAGGAGGAGCTGCCGTAGGCGGCTACCGCTGGCGGGGTCGCGGTTGCATGCGAAAGCGATCCCGTGGCCCCGCCACTCTGCGGTGAGGAGGAACATCGTGGGGGTTTAGTTGGTAGGTTTGCCCTTTTCAGGGCGGGAGTCCAACATGCCAGTCCGCTCCCCCGAGCGGGCTGTGTATCCATGAGGATTACCCACGTTAAAAAAAAAAAAAAAAAAAAAAAAAAAAAAAAGGTTAGGTTAGGTTAGGTTAGGTTAGGTTAGGTTAGGTTAGGTTAGGTTAGGTTAGGTTAGGTTAGGTTAGGTTAGGTTAGGTTAGGTTAGGTTAGGTTAGGTTAGGTTAGGTTAGGTTAGGTTAGGTTAGGTTAGGTTAGGTTAGGTTAGGTTAGGTTAGGTTAGGTTAGGTTAGGTTAGGTTAGGTTAGGTTAGGTTAGGTTAGGTTAGGTTTTTTTTTTTTCCTGTCTTTATGATTTTAATTGGGTTGAAACTTCGCGATTTGATACGAAGGAATTGTAACACTTAGAAAGTAATTTTTTTTTCGCTGTATTATTCTATGCACAACTTATGGTATATACATTTATCTTAGATATAACACTATATACACATATAATATATATATATATATATATATATATATTTTTTTTTTTTTTTTTTTTTTTTTTTTTTTTTTTTTTTTTTTTTTTTTTTTTTTTTTTTCCAATAATTATCATTATTATTTATACATTTAATTGATTTTGGTATATACATGTCGTAGATTGTGGTGTTTATTCATGTGCTGTTGAATTTTTTCAGGCTATTTACAATGTGTTCGATGAGCTTTAAGAAGCTGTTTAACGTGACGTCCTTCTTTGCGAGCTCTTCCAAGACGAAAGGTTCGACGTTCCAGTGCCTGCACAGCGAAAGGTGAGCTTGGCGTTGGGCACCAAATCCCGCGCAGTCCTGAACTAGATGGTCAAAGTCTTGGATTGTTGTTTGATCGCAGGGGCAGGTATTGTCCTGTGTTATTTTAAAACGATTAAGATATTCCTTGCTGTATCCGTGTCCTGTTAAATACTGGGTTAAGCTAAACGACATTTTGTTGCCATTCCATAAAGTTTTTATCGCTGTGAGAGTAGGGAAAATCCGCTTCATTCGCGCGCCCTGTATGGAATCCTCATATTCTTGCTGCCATTGTATTAAAGTATGTCTTCTCAGTTTTAGTTTTAGGTAGGATATAGGAAATTTGTGATAGTCAAAGGCCCGATGTGAGGTCGCTGCAGCTTTCGCAGCTGTATCAGCTGCCTCGTTGCCTTCGATGCCGGCATGCGCCTTGACTTTTACTACCTCCACGGTTCCGGTTGTTCTTATTGCTGCCAAGTGCCTATGAATGGAAGATACTAATGGGTGGGTATTACTTCTGTTGCTAATGGATGTTATGGCTGATAAACTGTCGCTATGTATGACGCTGTGGTTTATTTTTCTCTGCGCGATCCACTCGCAGGCTCTCTCAATGGCAAGCAATTCCGCCTGGAACACAGTGCAGCTGTCGTGAAGTTTGAGTTTTTGGGTGACGTCTTTTCCATTAGGTATCTGAATAACGAACGCGGCGCCTACTTTGCCATCTTCCAGCTTGCTTCCATCAGTATAAATGTTTACGGCGTTTTTCAGATTTATGTTTTCAACTTCATTCTGGTCGGAGGCTGTTTTATATGTAGTAGTTACTCTATTTGCTGGATGTAGAATGGTGTGGGGCTTAACTGGTGTTTCGAGGAGAATATCTTCGGGTAAGAATTCTGTGGTGCCTGTTAGTCTTGTGAGTTCTATGGTTTGGGATTCCTTGATTTTTAGATGTAGTGGAATAAATTGTGCAAGGGCTAGTGCCGCATTTGTCGAGATAGTCCGAAAACCTTTAATGGCTTTGATAGCGAACAGTCGTTGCACACGCAAGAAAGCTCTTTTAATGCACTTCCGTTCGACGGCCTGGCCCCAGATAGCGGCTCCGTAGGTGATAATCGGCTCTATGACGTGGGTGTAAATGGTTTTAATATTTTGAGGGTTAATCCCCCATGTGGGTCGCGTAAAAATACATAGACGGTTAAAGATTTTTGTGACTTTATTTATTACGTAATTAACGTGTTGGTGGAATTTAAGTTTTGAATCTATTATGATACCTAAGAGTTTTATTTCTTGCACGAATGGGAGGGATATACTATTCATGTTTATTTGAGCTGATTTCGCTTTATTGGTGAATGCGATTAGTTGTGTTTTCTCGGGGCCAAAGGTAAGTTTAACACTGTCTCCCCATTCTTTTATAATCTGTAAGGCATTATTTGTATTCAATTCCAGCTCAGAGGTGCTGGGAGCTGCAGAAATAAGGAAGACATCGTCTGCAAATGCCTGTAAATGGCATCCGGGTGGGAGCGACGTCTCCAGCAGCTCATCGAGGATGATGTTCCACAGTGTTGGTCCGCAGACTGAGCCTTGTACGCATCCTTTAGTCACATTTTTCGTGACGCGAGTCCCTGCATGCTCCAAGGTTACGGTGCGGTCCTGAAAGTAGCTTTGTATAAGTCCGTATATGTTGGCTGGGCACCCTATTGTCCTGAGTCGGTTGAAGATAGCGGGCCACCAAGCGTTGTCAAACGCCGCTTTGATATCAAGGGATACCGCGATTATTTGTTGGTTCTTTGCTTTGTGGTGTTTGATGGTGTCCAGTGCTGTTTTTAAAGCGTGAGTTGTGGTGACTTGTTCCTTGAAACCGAATTGTTTGCTGCTCAGTTTACCAGCTTTGTTGGCCAAGTAGTTGATTCGGTTTATAAATAGCCTTTCCAGTAGTTTTCCAAAAACGGCGAGGAGTCCAATCGGGCGGTAAGCGTTTAGGTCGGATTTGTCAATTTTGTGGGGCTTAGGTATGATTTTAACAATCGCTTGCTTCCATTGTTTCGGGAAATATCTAAGCGTGACGCAACGGTTCATAATTTGAGTGATAAATGTCGGGTATGCTTTACATGCCTCGAGGCAGATGTCAGCGGTCAGATGGTCCATACCAGGTGCACGGTCAGGGTTCATTGATGCAATGGATTCTAAGACTTCCTCTTCACTAAATGGTATGTCGTCTTCAGTGTTGGGCTGGCTGTTAATGCTACTGCGAAGTTTAAATTGGCGATCAAGGGTATCAATGTTGTCGTCTGGGTAGAAGTGGTTTAATAATGCATTAGCTGTATCTTCACTGCTAGTTGTGAATTGGTTTCCGATCTTCAGGGTTGTGGGAGGTCTCCTTGCTGGCGAATCTTTCAAGATTCTGTTGGTAACCGACCAGACATCGTCCTTTCCCTGTTTGGTGCAGAAGTCCCTAAAATTTTCGGTGGAGACACGTTGTAACTCATCTGAGTATGCTTTCTTGGCCGCAGTTTGCTCAATAATGGTGTCTTCTAGTGGCAGTCTTCGGCGCTTCAATCGGCTGAGCTTATGATGTATCCTTATTGTCGCATCCTTCAACTCCTGCAGTTTATCTGACCACCACGGAGGTCTATATTTGCCGTTCCGCCCGCGAACTGGCATGGAGACACGACAGGCCTCGTGGATAATGTCAACAAATTGGGAGATGATTTGTTCCAGCGTTTCTGGGTTCGCTTCATTGATGTTGACATCAAGCAGGTCTGATTGAGCCATGTGGGTGGTGATAGCGGCCTTGAACTCGATCCAGTTCGCTTTTTTGTTTTTATATAGGTATGTGGATGATTCAGTTGGTGTATTCTTGGGTTGTTTGCTTGAGTGAAGGGATAACTCGAGAGCGTTATGCTGGGAGGATGGGCATGCAGAGAGATTAACACTCCAGTTGATGATCTGATCTGACATATCTTGTGACACGAGTGTGAGGTCCACAATGGATGTTCTAGGCACGCCATGTGTTGTGGTTTCAAAAGTGGGCTGGTTGCCGATGTTGCAGAGGTGCATATCGTTGGCCATGATGATTTCGGCAACTTCGCGACCGCGCGCGTTTGTGGCTCGGCTCTCCCACAGGGTGTGCCAGCCGTTGAGGTCTCCACCTAAAATCTGGCTTGAACCGGAGGTTCTTTTCAAGAAAATGTCTATTTTGTCGAGTGTTGCGTTTGTGTCCTGTTCTGGTTCAACATAGGCGGATGCTATGTAAATTGATTTTTGGCCAACTTTTGCTTGTATGACGCTAATATTTGGAGATGAGAGCTGTGTTATGCCGATTGCTGCACCGAGGATCGAGGAGTTGCGCTTAGTCATGATACAAGCCTTGACGCGTTCGCTGCTAGAAAACTGGTAGATATTTATTCCTGGAATGTTTTTAACGCAAGAGTTGTTTCCAACATATGGCTCGGAGACAAGGGCGATAGAATAATCATTATTAATGAAGTATTGCATAAACTCATGCTGGGCATTTTTACATTTATCTAAATTGCATTGTAGTATTTTGATGGTGGTGCTCTGATTTCTGGTATTGTTTTGGTTGTTAATATCCATAGTCGGTTTTAAGTTGTATGCGTCGCTTCATTGATTTTATTGCCGGGCATGAGTCAGAAGTCGCCGAGTGGTGAGTGTCCACACTGGTTTTGTACCTGTTATTATTTCTCACACAATTGTAGCACTTCATCGCCTCCTTGATCTCCTTTTGTGGGCACTGTTTATAGGCGTGGGCTTCAGATGAGCAGTGGGTGCAAGCAGTGACTTGAGCACTACACTTGCTCTGTGTATGGCCAAACTGTAAGCATTTAAAACACTGTAAGAAGGGACTAAAGTCACTGACAAAAACTTTCTGGTGGTCAATGTTTATACGCCCCAATTCTATAGCGTTGCGCCATACGGGTGGGGTGACCATCAGGACCGCATTGTAAAGTTTTTCATTGCGGTTGTTGCGGATGAAGCGAAGTTGGAGGTCGTCTTCACTTTTAATGGCCGATTTGATCGCTTCGTTTTGTTGTGTAATAATACCCACAAGTTCGTTGGAGGGGACGTCCTTGGTGAGCCCCTTGAGTATAAGCATGGGGCGGAGCTTACGCGCCGCTTCCGCCTGCACATCTTTCGCGTTTTCCAATTTTTTCAGGGTCTCGTCCCTTTGCGCAACACTGTCGAACTCCACTCGCAGCTTATTGTTGGACACGGGTTGGATTTTCGCTGGAGCATAGCTGACCTCCCTGAAGGTAATGCTTTTGCGCCACAGCGATACAACCTCTTCGCTTGTCGCCGACACGTTTTTAGCCGAAACGATCAGGGCGGGCTTGCTCGCAGGTATGTGACCGGTGATGGTTTTGGGCTTAGGTTGGGAGGCAGCAGCTGCGTAGGACCTAGCAGGTAATACCTGGGGAGACTGAGGTAAGTGCTTTACTATATTCTTTATTTCACTGGTGTCCTTTTGTATTTTATTTAATTCTATCTGTATTGTTTTAATAATGTCTTCTTCTATGTGTATTTTATTAATATTATTTTCTGTTGCAGGTGTTCCTGATAGGCGAGTGGGAGGTGCTGCGACCGGTGCTGAAACCAGCGTGGGGACTAGGGCAACAGCCCTCAGGATCTCCTCAGCAGCTGCCGCGATGAGGCGCTTGTTTGAGGCAGTGACGCTTTTTCCTTCATTAATAGCTGTCGTGATGCATTTGGTGAGCTTTGATGTGAGTTCAACGTAAGACTTGATGTTCGTTACATCCTCCGATGTACCAGGGAGCTTCGGGAGCTTTGAGGCAGTCTCAGTTTGCCGCTTGGGCGCCGGGAGCTGCGACACCGAGACAGCATCCCTATACTCCTCAGCATCTGAGTCGTTTGTGGGCGATAATCGAGCTATTTGTGCGACGAGTGGAGTCACATGACCCTTTTGTGGCTCCATGGTAACCCTAATACCTTATCTGACTGCTAAATAATTTTTATATTGAAGTTTTAAAATTTCTACGGTACCGAGTTGATATACCCGATGACGAGAACGGGTGGGTGGGCGGGGCAATTTTTGCGTTTTTTCCACAGAAGGCGGATAGAAACGATGCAGACGGACTACAGGACACTACAGGGAGCTGCCATGGTGCAAAAAACGGAAGAAACTGAAGAAATTTTTGAAGAAAATATGAAAATTAATTTTAGGCGAAAAAATTTTGTTAAGTTTTTGAATTTTAATAAAGAGTCTATTTAAAGGTTTTAAGCTGTTAGGAGATGCTGAGACGATTCTAAAAAGGTATCACACTAGTGGTTTAGTCTTTGTTTTAGATTTTGAAATCGCGTAAAATGTATTGTGTTGTCAGGGCTTAGGTAACCTCGGTATGCTGTGCAATTGTGCAATTGTGCAAATTTCGAGTATTAATTAATTTTTTTGCGTTTTTTCCACAGAAGGCGGATAGAAACGATGCAGACGGACTACAGGACACTACAGGGAGCTGCCATGGTGCAAAAAACGGAAGAAACTGAAGAAATTTTTGAAGAAAATATGAAAATTAATTTTAGGCGAAAAAATTTTGTTAAGTTTTTGAATTTTAATAAAGAGTCTATTTAAAGGTTTTAAGCTGTTAGGAGATGCTGAGACGATTCTAAAAAGGTATCACACTAGTGGTTTAGTCTTTGTTTTAGATTTTGAAATCGCGTAAAATGTATTGTGTTGTCAGGGCTTAGGTAACCTCGGTATGCTGTGCAATTGTGCAATTGTGCAAATTTCGAGTATTAATTAATTTTTTTGCGTTTTTTCCACAGAAGGCGGATAGAAACGATGCAGACGGACTACAGGACACTACAGGGAGCTGCCATGGTGCAAAAAACGGAAGAAACTGAAGAAATTTTTGAAGAAAATATGAAAATTAATTTTAGGCGAAAAAATTTTGTTAAGTTTTTGAATTTTAATAAAGAGTCTATTTAAAGGTTTTAAGCTGTTAGGAGATGCTGAGACGATTCTAAAAAGGTATCACACTAGTGGTTTAGTCTTTGTTTTAGATTTT
>OX602126.1:0-32500 GCA_951449985.1 Falcaria lacertinaria | reverse complement strand
GGTCTGGCTTGCAGCTTCGCGATTTGATACAAAGTCATACAAACCAGACACTTACAAATTAAGAATTTTGTCTCTACATTATGATTATTATGAGTACGGTTTGTCATTGTATATATATACTGCAAATGCGTAAAATTATAAATGATTCTTTTAAATCTAGATAGGTATACACAAAAATATGAAAATGAATAAAAATGATTTATGATTTCAGTCTGGCTTGCAGCTTCGCGATGTGATACAAAGTCATGCAAGCCAGGCATTTAGAAGTATGTATTTTGTATCACTGCATAATTATTATGATTAGTATTATTTTTGATTTTATACATAGCAAATTGTGCATAATTATCAGTATTTTGTTTAAATATATACATATACATCACATATTTATATTATTTATTTTTAAAATGAGAGATTTTTATGTGTATTGATGATTTCCCCTGCGACCGAAGTTTTTCCAAGATAGATGGCGTGGGGTCCCAATGCCTGCACAGCAGAAGACGAGCTTGACGTAGAACACCAAATCCCGCGCAGTCACGAACCAGCCGTTGGAGATCCTGTACCGTCGGTCGGTCACAGAGGTAATTTTGTCTTTTATGGTATTTTCTGAGATTAGGGTGTGCATGATCCATAATCGGTCCTCAGCTGAATACGTATCTTCATGGATTTGATTGCGGAGCAGGAGTCTGAAGTCGCCGAGTGACGAGTATCTAGTTGGGTTTGGTATTTGTTATTTCTATTGACACAATTGTAGCACTTAGTTGCATCTTTATTATCTTTCTGAGGGCATTGTTTGTAGGTGTGGCCTTCCGATGAGCAGTGGGAACATGCGGTGGTCTGAGAAGTGCACTTGCTTTGTGTGTGGCCGAAATGGAGGCATTTGAAGCACTGTAGGAAAGGGCTGAAGTCGCTAATGTGAACTTTCTGATGGTCAACATTGATGCGCTCTAGTTCCATGGCCTTTCGCCACACAGGTGGAGTGACCATCAGCACCGCATTGTACAGCTTCTCATTCCGATTGTTACGGATGAAGCGCAGCTGTACGTCATCGTCGCCTTTCATGGCTGCCTTGAGGGTATCATTTTGCCGAGTTATTATATTAATGAGTTCACCGGAGGGGATGTCTTTAGTGAGTCCTTTAACTATCAACATTGGGCGGAGTCTGCGTGCCGCCTCTGCCCGAACATCGGTCGCCTTCTCCAGTTTGTGCAGGGTCTCATCCCTCTGCTCGACGCTGTCGAACTCCACGCGCAGTTTGTTGTTTGAGACAGGATGAATTTTGGCGGGAGCATAGCTGACCTCCCTGAATGTAACGCTCTTTCGCCACAGCGATACGAGCTCTTCGCGTGTCGCTGCGTCCTTTTTTGCCGATACAATCAGGGCGGGCTTGCTGGTGGGTGTGGGGCTAGTAGTTGACTTTGCCGCAGCCGCATAAGACCTGCTGGGCACTAAATAAGGGGTCGGTGGTTGTGATTTAACTATATGCTTGATTTCTTTTGTGTCCTGTTTTATTTTGTCCAATTGTGATTTTATTTCTTGTATTATGTCTTCTTTATAAATGTTCTTACTAATATGGTTTTCTGTTTCAGGTGCAGCAGCGGGAGTTGGAGCCGGTGCGAGCGTCGGGACGAGTGCGGCAGCCCTCATCAACTCCTCCGCAGCGGCGGCGATGAGTCGTTTATTCACAGCTGTGACACTTTTGCCTTCGTTTATTGCGGTTGTTATACATTTGGTGAGCTTGGAGGTTAGTTCGATATAGCTCCTGATGCTGGTTACCTCATCAGAGGTGCCAGGGAGCTTTACGAGCTTTGAATTCGCATCAGTTGTCTTTTTGGGTGCGGGACGCTGCGATATGGAGACAGCATCGCGAAATTCTTCACTATCGGAGTTGTTTAGGGGCGAAAAACAGGCCATTTGTGAAGCGGGCGGGATGGTATGACCCTTTTGGGGTTCCATTGTACCCCTACTACCTTATCCGACTGCTAAATAATTTTTAAATTGGAGTTTTAAAATTTATATGGTAGAGAGTTGATATACCCAGTGACGACAAAGGGCGGGTGGGCGGGGCAATTTTTGCGTTTTTTCCACAGAAGGCGGACAGAAACGATGCAGACGGACTACGGGACACTACAGGGAGCTGCCATGGTGCAAAAAACAGAAGATAGAAATAATTTTTTGAATAATGAATTTTTAGAAGAAAATTTTTGTTAAGTTTTTTGAATTTTATGAAATAGTCTATTTTAAGGTTTTAAGCTGTTAGGAGATGCTGAGAGGATTCTATAATGGTATCACACTAGTGGTTTAACCTTTGATTTTTGTTTTGAAATCGCGTAAAATGTATTGTGTTGTCAGGGCTTAGGTAACCTCGGTATGCTGTGCAATTGTGCAATTGTGCAAATTTCGAGTATTAATTAATTTTTGCGTTTTTTCCACAGAAGGCGGACAGAAACGATGCAGACGGACTACGGGACACTACAGGGAGCTGCCATGGTGCAAAAAACAGAAGATAGAAATAATTTTTTGAATAATGAATTTTTAGAAGAAAATTTTTGTTAAGTTTTTTGAATTTTATGAAATAGTCTATTTTAAGGTTTTAAGCTGTTAGGAGATGCTGAGAGGATTCTATAATGGTATCACACTAGTGGTTTAACCTTTGATTTTTGTTTTGAAATCGCGTAAAATGTATTGTGTTGTCAGGGCTTAGGTAACCTCGGTATGCTGTGCAATTGTGCAATTGTGCAAATTTCGAGTATTAATTAATTTTTGCGTTTTTTCCACAGAAGGCGGACAGAAACGATGCAGACGGACTACGGGACACTACAGGGAGCTGCCATGGTGCAAAAAACAGAAGATAGAAATAATTTTTTGAATAATGAATTTTTAGAAGAAAATTTTTGTTAAGTTTTTTGAATTTTATGAAATAGTCTATTTTAAGGTTTTAAGCTGTTAGGAGATGCTGAGAGGATTCTATAATGGTATCACACTAGTGGTTTAACCTTTGATTTTTGTTTTGAAATCGCGTAAAATGTATTGTGTTGTCAGGGCTTAGGTAACCTCGGTATGCTGTGCAATTGTGCAATTGTGCAAATTTCGAGTATTAATTAATTTTTGCGTTTTTTCCACAGAAGGCGGACAGAAACGATGCAGACGGACTACGGGACACTACAGGGAGCTGCCATGGTGCAAAAAACAGAAGATAGAAATAATTTTTTGAATAATGAATTTTTAGAAGAAAATTTTTGTTAAGTTTTTTGAATTTTATGAAATAGTCTATTTTAAGGTTTTAAGCTGTTAGGAGATGCTGAGAGGATTCTATAATGGTATCACACTAGTGGTTTAACCTTTGATTTTTGTTTTGAAATCGCGTAAAATGTATTGTGTTGTCAGGGCTTAGGTAACCTCGGTATGCTGTGCAATTGTGCAATTGTGCAAATTTCGAGTATTAATTAATTTTTGCGTTTTTTCCACAGAAGGCGGACAGAAACGATGCAGACGGACTACGGGACACTACAGGGAGCTGCCATGGTGCAAAAAACAGAAGATAGAAATAATTTTTTGAATAATGAATTTTTAGAAGAAAATTTTTGTTAAGTTTTTTGAATTTTATGAAATAGTCTATTTTAAGGTTTTAAGCTGTTAGGAGATGCTGAGAGGATTCTATAATGGTATCACACTAGTGGTTTAACCTTTGATTTTTGTTTTGAAATCGCGTAAAATGTATTGTGTTGTCAGGGCTTAGGTAACCTCGGTATGCTGTGCAATTGTGCAATTGTGCAAATTTCGAGTATTAATTAATTTTTGCGTTTTTTCCACAGAAGGCGGACAGAAACGATGCAGACGGACTACGGGACACTACAGGGAGCTGCCATGGTGCAAAAAACAGAAGATAGAAATAATTTTTTGAATAATGAATTTTTAGAAGAAAATTTTTGTTAAGTTTTTTGAATTTTATGAAATAGTCTATTTTAAGGTTTTAAGCTGTTAGGAGATGCTGAGAGGATTCTATAATGGTATCACACTAGTGGTTTAACCTTTGATTTTTGTTTTGAAATCGCGTAAAATGTATTGTGTTGTCAGGGCTTAGGTAACCTCGGTATGCTGTGCAATTGTGCAATTGTGCAAATTTCGAGTATTAATTAATTTTTGCGTTTTTTCCACAGAAGGCGGACAGAAACGATGCAGACGGACTACGGGACACTACAGGGAGCTGCCATGGTGCAAAAAACAGAAGATAGAAATAATTTTTTGAATAATGAATTTTTAGAAGAAAATTTTTGTTAAGTTTTTTGAATTTTATGAAATAGTCTATTTTAAGGTTTTAAGCTGTTAGGAGATGCTGAGAGGATTCTATAATGGTATCACACTAGTGGTTTAACCTTTGATTTTTGTTTTGAAATCGCGTAAAATGTATTGTGTTGTCAGGGCTTAGGTAACCTCGGTATGCTGTGCAATTGTGCAATTGTGCAAATTTCGAGTATTAATTAATTTTTGCGTTTTTTCCACAGAAGGCGGACAGAAACGATGCAGACGGACTACGGGACACTACAGGGAGCTGCCATGGTGCAAAAAACAGAAGATAGAAATAATTTTTTGAATAATGAATTTTTAGAAGAAAATTTTTGTTAAGTTTTTTGAATTTTATGAAATAGTCTATTTTAAGGTTTTAAGCTGTTAGGAGATGCTGAGAGGATTCTATAATGGTATCACACTAGTGGTTTAACCTTTGATTTTTGTTTTGAAATCGCGTAAAATGTATTGTGTTGTCAGGGCTTAGGTAACCTCGGTATGCTGTGCAATTGTGCAATTGTGCAAATTTCGAGTATTAATTAATTTTTGCGTTTTTTCCACAGAAGGCGGACAGAAACGATGCAGACGGACTACGGGACACTACAGGGAGCTGCCATGGTGCAAAAAACAGAAGATAGAAATAATTTTTTGAATAATGAATTTTTAGAAGAAAATTTTTGTTAAGTTTTTTGAATTTTATGAAATAGTCTATTTTAAGGTTTTAAGCTGTTAGGAGATGCTGAGAGGATTCTATAATGGTATCACACTAGTGGTTTAACCTTTGATTTTTGTTTTGAAATCGCGTAAAATGTATTGTGTTGTCAGGGCTTAGGTAACCTCGGTATGCTGTGCAATTGTGCAATTGTGCAAATTTCGAGTATTAATTAATTTTTGCGTTTTTTCCACAGAAGGCGGACAGAAACGATGCAGACGGACTACGGGACACTACAGGGAGCTGCCATGGTGCAAAAAACAGAAGATAGAAATAATTTTTTGAATAATGAATTTTTAGAAGAAAATTTTTGTTAAGTTTTTTGAATTTTATGAAATAGTCTATTTTAAGGTTTTAAGCTGTTAGGAGATGCTGAGAGGATTCTATAATGGTATCACACTAGTGGTTTAACCTTTGATTTTTGTTTTGAAATCGCGTAAAATGTATTGTGTTGTCAGGGCTTAGGTAACCTCGGTATGCTGTGCAATTGTGCAATTGTGCAAATTTCGAGTATTAATTAATTTTTGCGTTTTTTCCACAGAAGGCGGACAGAAACGATGCAGACGGACTACGGGACACTACAGGGAGCTGCCATGGTGCAAAAAACAGAAGATAGAAATAATTTTTTGAATAATGAATTTTTAGAAGAAAATTTTTGTTAAGTTTTTTGAATTTTATGAAATAGTCTATTTTAAGGTTTTAAGCTGTTAGGAGATGCTGAGAGGATTCTATAATGGTATCACACTAGTGGTTTAACCTTTGATTTTTGTTTTGAAATCGCGTAAAATGTATTGTGTTGTCAGGGCTTAGGTAACCTCGGTATGCTGTGCAATTGTGCAATTGTGCAAATTTCGAGTATTAATTAATTTTTGCGTTTTTTCCACAGAAGGCGGACAGAAACGATGCAGACGGACTACGGGACACTACAGGGAGCTGCCATGGTGCAAAAAACAGAAGATAGAAATAATTTTTTGAATAATGAATTTTTAGAAGAAAATTTTTGTTAAGTTTTTTGAATTTTATGAAATAGTCTATTTTAAGGTTTTAAGCTGTTAGGAGATGCTGAGAGGATTCTATAATGGTATCACACTAGTGGTTTAACCTTTGATTTTTGTTTTGAAATCGCGTAAAATGTATTGTGTTGTCAGGGCTTAGGTAACCTCGGTATGCTGTGCAATTGTGCAATTGTGCAAATTTCGAGTATTAATTAATTTTTGCGTTTTTTCCACAGAAGGCGGACAGAAACGATGCAGACGGACTACGGGACACTACAGGGAGCTGCCATGGTGCAAAAAACAGAAGATAGAAATAATTTTTTGAATAATGAATTTTTAGAAGAAAATTTTTGTTAAGTTTTTTGAATTTTATGAAATAGTCTATTTTAAGGTTTTAAGCTGTTAGGAGATGCTGAGAGGATTCTATAATGGTATCACACTAGTGGTTTAACCTTTGATTTTTGTTTTGAAATCGCGTAAAATGTATTGTGTTGTCAGGGCTTAGGTAACCTCGGTATGCTGTGCAATTGTGCAATTGTGCAAATTTCGAGTATTAATTAATTTTTGCGTTTTTTCCACAGAAGGCGGACAGAAACGATGCAGACGGACTACGGGACACTACAGGGAGCTGCCATGGTGCAAAAAACAGAAGATAGAAATAATTTTTTGAATAATGAATTTTTAGAAGAAAATTTTTGTTAAGTTTTTTGAATTTTATGAAATAGTCTATTTTAAGGTTTTAAGCTGTTAGGAGATGCTGAGAGGATTCTATAATGGTATCACACTAGTGGTTTAACCTTTGATTTTTGTTTTGAAATCGCGTAAAATGTATTGTGTTGTCAGGGCTTAGGTAACCTCGGTATGCTGTGCAATTGTGCAATTGTGCAAATTTCGAGTATTAATTAATTTTTGCGTTTTTTCCACAGAAGGCGGACAGAAACGATGCAGACGGACTACGGGACACTACAGGGAGCTGCCATGGTGCAAAAAACAGAAGATAGAAATAATTTTTTGAATAATGAATTTTTAGAAGAAAATTTTTGTTAAGTTTTTTGAATTTTATGAAATAGTCTATTTTAAGGTTTTAAGCTGTTAGGAGATGCTGAGAGGATTCTATAATGGTATCACACTAGTGGTTTAACCTTTGATTTTTGTTTTGAAATCGCGTAAAATGTATTGTGTTGTCAGGGCTTAGGTAACCTCGGTATGCTGTGCAATTGTGCAATTGTGCAAATTTCGAGTATTAATTAATTTTTGCGTTTTTTCCACAGAAGGCGGACAGAAACGATGCAGACGGACTACGGGACACTACAGGGAGCTGCCATGGTGCAAAAAACAGAAGATAGAAATAATTTTTTGAATAATGAATTTTTAGAAGAAAATTTTTGTTAAGTTTTTTGAATTTTATGAAATAGTCTATTTTAAGGTTTTAAGCTGTTAGGAGATGCTGAGAGGATTCTATAATGGTATCACACTAGTGGTTTAACCTTTGATTTTTGTTTTGAAATCGCGTAAAATGTATTGTGTTGTCAGGGCTTAGGTAACCTCGGTATGCTGTGCAATTGTGCAATTGTGCAAATTTCGAGTATTAATTAATTTTTGCGTTTTTTCCACAGAAGGCGGACAGAAACGATGCAGACGGACTACGGGACACTACAGGGAGCTGCCATGGTGCAAAAAACAGAAGATAGAAATAATTTTTTGAATAATGAATTTTTAGAAGAAAATTTTTGTTAAGTTTTTTGAATTTTATGAAATAGTCTATTTTAAGGTTTTAAGCTGTTAGGAGATGCTGAGAGGATTCTATAATGGTATCACACTAGTGGTTTAACCTTTGATTTTTGTTTTGAAATCGCGTCGGTTAGGTTAGGTTAGGTTAGGTTAGGTTAGGTTAGGTTAGGTTAGGTTAGGTTAGGTTAGGTTAGGTTAGGTTAGGTTAGGTTAGGTTAGGTTAGGTTAGGTTAGGTTAGGTTCCCCCTCGACGGGTTCTCGGCTTGTCGTGCCGAGGGGGCTCAGTAGCCGTGGGACACCACACACGGTGAAGCGAAGAGGAACCCGAGGTGGGTCGCGTCCTGAGACGTCCGGACGCGACGGGGGCCGCGCTGCGTTTGGATTCCGGGCACACCACTGCCGCGGGTCGGCTGCGGCCTGCGGAGCTGCCGCACTCTGCCGCCGTAGTCCGGCCCTCGCGGCCCGTGGGGGTGTCCGTACCTCTCCGGCGCGGCCCCAGCGAGGTCGCGGGGGAAGAGGAGTGTCGGTATAACGATGCGCCGCTCTCCCTATCCTCCGCGACCTAGTGGTGCCGCACCACCTGATGCGGCGGCGGGGGTCGCGTCTGACGCGACGGGGGCTGCGTTGCGTTTGGATCCCGGGTACTCCACTACCGCGGACCGGCTGCAAGGGTGGCGGAGGTGCCCGACTCCGGCCGCCGCAGACCGGCTGCATCTGTGGGGGTGCCCGTACCTCTCCTGCGCAGCCCCAGCGGGGTCGCGGGGGAAGAGGAGTGTCGGTATAACGATGCGCCGCTCTCCCTATCCTCCGCGACCCAGTGGTGCCGCACCACCTGATGCGGTGTGGTGGGTCGGTCGTGGCGGAAGCGTGGTGCCGCGGCCGTCGAGTGGCTGGCGGCGGAGCCACAGATCAGGTCCGCCGCCGGGGGCTGGGAGCGCGGGCACTTTGCGCACGCACTCCTGGCTCCCATGGCCTCCCGGGGTGGCTGGTTCGGGGGGACCAGCTACCCAACTAGGAACGGGAGGCCGAGAGTGAGGGCTCGCCTCATGTTCCGGCGAGCCCTACACGAGGAGTATGGGGGGGCGCCTTCGCTCCCCCCGAGGAGGAGCTGCCGTAGGCGGCTACCGCTGGCGGGGTCGCGGTTGCATGCGAAAGCGATCCCGTGGCCCCGCCACTCTGCGGTGAGGAGGAACATCGTGGGGGTTTAGTTGGTAGGTTTGCCCTTTTCAGGGCGGGAGTCCAACATGCCAGTCCGCTCCCCCGAGCGGGCTGTGTATCCATGAGGATTACCCACGTTAAAAAAAAAAAAATAAAAAAAAAAAAAAAAAAAAAAAAAAAAAAAAAAAGGTTAGGTTAGGTTAGGTTAGGTTAGGTTAGGTTAGGTTAGGTTAGGTTAGGTTAGGTTAGGTTAGGTTAGGTTAGGTTAGGTTAGGTTAGGTTAGGTTAGGTTAGGTTAGGTTAGGTTAGGTTAGGTTAGGTTAGGTTTTTTTTTCCTGTTTTTATGATTTTAATTGGGTTGAAACTTCGCGATTTGATACGAAGGAATTGTAACACTTAGAAAGTAATTTTGTTCGCTGTATTATTCTATGCACAACTTATGGTATATACATTTATCTTAGATATAACACTATATACACATATAATATATATGTTTATGTATATATATATATATATTATTATATATTTTTTTTTTTTTTTTTTTTTTTTTTTTTTTTTTTTTTTTTTTTTTTTTTTTTTTTTTTTTTTTTTTTTTTTTTTTCCAATCATTATCATTATTACTTATACATTTGATTGATTTTGGTATATACATGTCGTAGATTGTGGTGTTTATTCATGTGCTGTTGAATTTTTTCAGGCTATTTACGATGTGTTCGATGAGCTTTAAGAAGCTGTTTAACGTGACGTCCTTCTTTGCGAGCTCTTCCAAGACGAAAGGTTCGACGTTCCAGTGCCTGCACAGCGAAAGGTGAGCTTGGCGTTGGGCACCAAATCCCGCGCAGTCCTGAACTAGATGGTCAAAGTCTTGGATTGTTGTTTGATCGCAGGGGCAGGTATTGTCCTGTATTATTTTAAAACGATTAAGATATTCCTTGCTGTATCCGTGTCCTGTTAAATACTGGGTTAAGCTAAACGACATTTTGTTGCCATTCCATAAAGTTTTTATCGCTGTGAGAGTAGGGAAAATCCGCTTCATTCGCGCGCCCTGTATGGAATCCTCATATTCTTGCTGCCATTGTATTAAAGTATGTCTTCTCAGTTTTAGTTTTAGGTAGGATATAGGAAATTTGTGATAGTCAAAGGCCCGATGTGAGGTCGCTGCAGCTTTCGCAGCTGTATCAGCTGCCTCGTTGCCTTCGATGCCGGCATGCGCCTTGACTTTTACTACCTCCACGGTACCGGTTGTTCTTATTGCTGCTAAGTGCCTATGAATGGAAGATACTAATGGGTGGGTATTACTTCTGTTGCTAATGGATGTTATGGCTGATAAACTGTCGCTATGTATGACGCTGTGGTTTATTTTTCTCTGCGCGATCCACTCGCAGGCTCTCTCAATGGCAAGCAATTCCGCCTGGAACACAGTGCAGCTGTCGTGAAGTTTGAGTTTTTGGGTGACGTCTTTTCCATTAGGTATCTGAATAACGAACGCGGCGCCTACTTTGCCATCTTCCAGCTTGCTTCCATCAGTATAAATGTTTACGGCGTTTTTCAGATTTATGTTTTCAACTTCATTCTGGTCGGAGGCTGTTTTATATGTAGTAGTTACTCTATTTGCTGGATGTAGAATGGTGTGGGGCTTAACTGGTGTTTCGAGGAGAATATCTTCGGGTAAGAATTCTGTGGTGCCTGTTAGTCTTGTGAGTTCTATGGTTTGGGATTCCTTGATTTTTAGATGTAGTGGAATAAATTGTGCAAGGGCTAGTGCCGCATTTGTCGAGATAGTCCGAAAACCTTTAATGGCTTTGATAGCGAACAGTCGTTGCACACGCAAGAAAGCTCTTTTAATGCACTTCCGTTCGACGGCCTGGCCCCAGATAGCGGCTCCGTAGGTGATAATCGGCTCTATGACGTGGGTGTAAATGGTTTTAATATTTTGAGGGTTAATCCCCCATGTGGGTCGCGTGAAAATACATAGACGGTTAAAGATTTTTGTGACTTTATTTATTACGTAATTAACGTGTTGGTGGAATTTAAGTTTTGAATCTATTATGATACCTAAGAGTTTTATTTCTTGCACGAATGGGAGGGATATACTGTTCATGTTTATTTGAGCTGATTTTGCTTTATTGGTGAATGCGATTAGTTGTGTTTTCTCGGGGCCAAAGGTAAGTTTAACACTGTCTCCCCATTCTTTTATAATCTGTAAGGCATTATTTGTATTCAATTCCAGCTCAGAGATGCTGGGAGCTGCAGAAATAAGGAAGACATCGTCTGCAAATGCCTGTAAATGGCATCCGGGTGGGAGCGACGTCTCCAGCAGCTCATCGAGGATGATGTTCCACAGTGTTGGTCCGCAGACTGAGCCTTGTACGCATCCTTTAGTCACATTTTTCATGACGCGAGTCCCTGCATGCTCCAAGGTTACGGTGCGGTCCTGAAAGTAGCTTTGTATAAGTCCGTATATGTTGGCTGGGCACCCTATTGTCCTGAGTCGGTTGAAGATAGCGGGCCACCAAGCGTTGTCAAACGCCGCTTTGATATCAAGGGATACCGCGATTATTTGTTGGTTCTTTGCTTTGTGGTGTTTGATGGTGTCCAGTGCTGTTTTTAAAGCGTGAGTTGTGGTGACTTGTTCCTTGAAACCGAATTGTTTGCTGCTCAGTTTACCAGCTTTGTTGGCCAAGTAGTTGATTCGGTTTATAAATAGCCTTTCCAGTAGTTTTCCAAAAATGGCGAGGAGTCCAATCGGGCGGTAAGCGTTTAGGTCGGATTTGTCAATTTTGTGGGGCTTAGGTATGATTTTAACAATCGCTTGCTTCCATTGTTTCGGGAAATATCTAAGCGTGACGCAACGGTTCATAATTTGAGTGATAAATTTCGGGTATGCTTTACATGCCTCGAGGCAGATGTCAGCGGTCAGATGGTCCATACCAGGTGCACGGTCAGGGTTCATTGATGCAATGGATTCTAAGACTTCCTCTTCACTAAATGGTATGTCGTCTTCAGTGTTGGGCTGGCTGTTAATGCTACTGCGAAGTTTAAATTGGCGATCAAGGGTATCAATGTTGTCGTCTGGGTAGAAGTGGTTTAATAATGCATTAGCTGTATCTTCACTGCTAGTTGTGAATTGGTTTCCGATCTTCAGGGTTGTGGGAGGTCTCCTTGCTGGCGAATCTTTCAAGATTCTGTTGGTAACCGACCAGACATCGTCCTTTCCCTGTTTGGTGCAGAAGTCCCTAAAATTTTCGGTGGAGACACGTTGTAACTCATCTGAGTATGCTTTCTTGGCCGCAGTTTGCTCAATAATGGTGTCTTCTAGTGGCAGTCTTCGGCGCTTCAATCGGCTGAGCTTATGATGTATCCTTATTGTCGCATCCTTCAACTCCTGCAATTTATCTGACCACCACGGAGGTCTATATTTGCCGTTCCGCCCGCGAACTGGCATGGAGACACGACAGGCCTCGTGGATAATGTCAACAAATTGGGAGATGATTTGTTCCAGCGTTTCTGGGTTCGCTTCATTGATGTTGACATCAAGCAGGTCTGATTGAGCCATGTGGGTGGTGATAGCGGCCTTGAACTCGATCCAGTTCGCTTTTTTGTTTTTATATAGGTATGTGGATGATTCAGTTGGTGTATTCTTGGGTTGTTTGCTTGAGTGAAGGGATAACTCGAGAGCGTTATGCTGGGAGGATGGGCATGCGGAGAGATTAACACTCCAGTTGATGATCTGATCTGACATATCTTGTGACACGAGTGTGAGGTCCACAATGGATGTTCTAGGCACGCCATGTGTTGTGGTTTCAAAAGTGGGCTGGTTGCCGATGTTGCAGAGGTGCATATCGTTGGCCATGATGATTTCGGCAACTTCGCGACCGCGCGCGTTTGTGGCTCGGCTCTCCCACAGGGTGTGCCAGCCGTTGAGGTCTCCACCTAAAATCTGGCTTGAACCGGAGGTTCTTTTCAAGAAAAAGACTATTTTGTCGAGTGTTGCGTTTGTGTCCTGTTCTGGTTCAACATAGGCGGATGCTATGTAAATTGATTTTTGGCCAACTTTTGCTTGTATGACGCTAATATTTGGAGATGAGAGCTGTGTTATGCCGATTGCTGCACCGAGGATCGAGGAGTTGCGCTTAGTCATGATACAAGCCTTGACGCGTTCGCTGCTAGAAAACTGGTAGATATTTATTCCTGGAATGTTTTTAACGCAAGAGTTGTTTCCAACATATGGCTCGGAGACAAGGGCGATAGAATAATCATTATTAATGAAGTATTGCATAAACTCATGCTGGGCATTTTTACATTTATCTAAATTGCATTGTAGTATTTTGATGGTGGTGCTCTGATTTCTGGTATTGTTTTGGTTGTTAATATCCATAGTCGGTTTTAAGTTGTATGCGTCGCTTCATTGATTTTATTGCCGGGCATGAGTCAGAAGTCGCCGAGTGGTGAGTGTCCACACTGGTTTTGTACCTGTTATTATTTCTCACACAATTGTAGCACTTCATCGCCTCCTTGATCTCCTTTTGTGGGCACTGTTTATAGGCGTGGGCTTCAGATGAGCAGTGGGTGCAAGCAGTGACTTGAGCACTACACTTGCTCTGTGTATGGCCAAACTGTAAGCATTTAAAACACTGTAAGAAGGGACTAAAGTCACTGACAAAAACTTTCTGGTGGTCAATGTTTATACGCCCCAAATCTATAGCGTTGCGCCATACGGGTGGGGTGACCATCAGGACCGCATTGTAAAGTTTTTCATTGCGGTTGTTGCGGATGAAGCGAAGTTGGAGGTCGTCTTCACTTTTAATGGCCGATTTGATCGCTTCGTTTTGTTGTGTAATAATACCCACAAGTTCGTTGGAGGGGACGTCCTTGGTGAGCCCCTTGAGTATAAGCATGGGGCGGAGCTTACGCGCCGCTTCCGCCTGCACATCTTTCGCGTTTTCCAATTTTTTCAGGGTCTCGTCCCTTTGCGCAACACTGTCGAACTCCACTCGCAGCTTATTGTTGGACACGGGTTGGATTTTCGCTGGAGCATAGCTGACCTCCCTGAAGGTAATGCTTTTGCGCCACAGCGATACAACCTCTTCGCTTGTCGCCGACACGCTTTTAGCCGAAACGATCAGGGCGGGCTTGCTCGCAGGTATGTGACCGGTGATGGTTTTGGGCTTAGGTTGGGAGGCAGCAGCTGCGTAGGACCTAGCAGGTAATACCTGGGGAGACTGAGGTAAGTGCTTTACTATATTCTTTATTTCACTGGTGTCCTTTTGTATTTTATTTAATTCTATCTGTATTGTTTTAATAATGTCTTCTTCTATGTGTATTTTATTAATATTATTTTCTGTTGCAGGTGTTCCTGATAGGCGAGGGGGAGGTGCTGCGACCGGTGCTGAAACCAGCGTGGGGACTAGGGCAACAGCCCTCAGGATCTCCTCAGCAGCTGCCGCGATGAGGCGCTTGTTTGAGGCAGTTACGCTTTTTCCTTCATTAATAGCTGTCGTGATGCATTTGGTGAGCTTTGATGTGAGTTCAACGTAAGACTTGATGTTTGTTACATCCTCCGATGTACCAGGGAGCTTCGGGAGCTTTGAGGCAGTCTCAGTTTGCCGCTTGGGCGCCGGGAGCTGCGACACCGAGACAGCATCCCTATACTCCTCAGCATCTGAGTCGTTTGTGGGCGATAATCGAGCTATTTGTGCGACGAGTGGATTCACATGACCCTTTTGTGGCTCCATGGTAACCCTAATACCTTATCTGACTGCTAAATATTTTTTATATTGGTTAGGTTAGGTTAGGTTAGGTTAGGTTAGGTTAGGTTAGGTTAGGTTAGGTTAGGTTAGGTTAGGTTAGGTTAGGTTAGGTTAGGTTAGGTTAGGTTAGGTTAGGTTAGGTTAGGTTAGGTTAGGTTAGGTTAGGTTAGGTTAGGTTAGGTTAGGTTAGGTTAGGTTCCCCCTCGAAGGGTTCCCGGCTTGTCGTGCCGAGGGGGCTTAGTAGCTGTGGAAACACGGTGAAGCTAAGAGGAACCCGAGGTGGGTCGCTCCTGCCCTGTCGACTTTGTCGATTCGGTGAGGACGCGGCAACACCCGCTTAGGTGCAGGCGCATCTAGGCGGGGTTCGTTTGTCTCCTCATTATTGAGGAGCAAACCTTTCGGCGGGTCCGCTGAGTCGGGTAGGCCGGACAGCGGACGGAGGCATGCTTAAGCATGCCGCCGTCGGGGGGCTTGGCTTTACCGCCCGGCCCCAGAGGAAGGACACCTCTAAGATAAAAAAAAAAAAAAAAAAACCACCCAATCCCACGTTTCGGGAGCGCGACAAGGGGACGAATGGCCGTAGGGTTTGGCTGTTAATAATTTTAATTATTAGCAGCCAGCGGTCGTTAGCGCTCCCACCTGCTGGTACCTGCCGCCCCCAGCAGTATGTAGGCTTGCCCGGGTACTTAAGGCTCTGCCCGGGCTGACCTGTGTTCCTTTAGACTCGTGGGAATAGTATGGAAAGTCTTAATAAAACAAAAACAAAAGTAGATGGAAACGATCTAGTGGAGAGTGGCGAAGTGGAGATGATATCTCGGGAGGTGACCGACCGAGAAGTTATTAAGGAGCTGCGCGTGGTGGTGGAGCGCGCTCCATTGGAGAAAGAAACGAGGGGCCGGTCGAAGTTCTGGAGTCGCTCGGAGACGGAGGCTAGCAGCCGTAGGGCCAGCCCGTCCTCGAGCGAAGAACTCCCGGCCCCCATGGGAAAGGACAAAGCGGCGAAGAAGCCTGCGACCCAACGAGGCCGCCGGCCCTCCACGCCGCTACCAACGCGGGATGAACGGGGCCGCTTCATACGGTGCCCGGCCACCCCAATACCGGAGAGACCAGAGTCCCAGTGCGAGAGCGACTGCTCCTTCGCCTCGGCATCGTCGGTGCGAGGTGGCGGCGGTCGCCCCCGCACTGATGGAGAAACGCAAGACGAGGAAGAGGAACAAACGGCCAAGGCGTTGCAGAGCGCAAGAAAGGCGCGTGAGACGCTTGGCCTTGAGGAGGCTGCAAGGCTGCGGCAACCGACTGCGGCGGCCCTCAATAAGAGAGTCCTGGAGGACACGGAGATAATCCTCAGAGTGGCCGCAAAGTCGAAAAATCTTAAGGGCACGTGTCAACGTGCCCTAAAGGACGCCGCAGCCTCCATCAAGGAAGCCGTGGCGGTGATGCTCGAGAGCTCCGCCTCTATGGAGACGAAGAAGCTGCAGGCGGACAATGACCGCCTGCAGGCGGAGATGGTGGAGCTCCGGAGGGAGCTGGCAGAGCTGCGGACCGAGCTGGCGAGATCCAGGCCGCAGCAGATGCCGGCGACCCCAGTACCGGCATCACCGCCCCAGAGTGAGGCCATGACGGCTGTCCTCAAAGAGATGGCAGCCCTGCGCAGCCGCTTTGCTGCCCTCGAACGGCAGACCTGCCCTCCCACCAAGGCGGCCATCGGTGACGGCACCGTGCCCCCTCCGAGTCGTCGGGATGGCCCGGGCCCTCAGGCTCCAGCCAAGGCGCAGGCATCCAAGGCGCAGTCAGCCAAACCCCAAAGAGGGGAAAAAGGTAGAAAAGGCGCGCGTGCTGCCCCGGTGCCAGAGCTCCCCGCCGTTCCGCCAGGTGGCCCTGAACAGTCACAGGCTTCAAGCCGGTCAAGGACTTGGGCAAAGGTGGTCGGCGGCAAGCAGAAGGAGGCCCGAGGCGGCAAGGCCAAGGAACCCCAAAAAGGAGCCCCTAGGCCGGCCTCTAAGCCGCCTAGAAAAAGGAAGCCGGAGGGGCTGCGCGCCCCCAGATCGGCTGCAGTGGTGCTTACCCTGCAGCCCGAGGCTAGGCACAAGGGAGTCACCTACGCCGCGGTCCTCGCTGAGGCAAGGGCGAAGGTGGACCTCGGCAGCTTGGGCATCACTGCCCTGCGCTGCAAGGTGGCAGCTACAGGGGCCCGGGTCCTTGAGCTGCCGGGTGTGTCCACTGCTGAGAAAGCAGAAGCTCTTGCCGAGCGATTGAGGCAGGCGCTGAGTGCGAGCGAGGTGCGCGTGTCCAGGCCGGTAAAGTGCGCCGAGCTGCGCGTATCTGGCCTGGACGACTCGGTGACTACCTCTGAGGTGACCGCGGCGGTGGCTCGGCTGACCGGCTGCGCAGAAGGTGCCATTAAGGCAGGCGACATCCGCGTCGCTCCTTCTGGCCTTGGAGCGGTGTGGGTGCGCTGCCCCGTGGAGGCGGCGAAGAAGCTGGCGGAGAAGGGCCGGCTTTTGGTGGGCTGGGTGAGTGCGAGCGTGCGGCTCTTGCAGCCCCGGACCGCTCGCTGCTTCCGCTGCCTCCGGCCCGGACACATGGCGCCTACGTGCACCTCACAGGTGGACCGTAGTGCGCTGTGCTTCCGCTGTGGGCGCCCCGGACACAGGGCGCGCGACTGCTCGGCGGCCCCGCACTGTGCCCTATGCGCCGAAAGCAAGAGGCCGGCCAACCATGTGGCTGGCAGCAAGGCGTGTAGGGCACCGCCTACCAAGCCGGGCAAGCCGAGCAAGCGCGTCGCGCCTAGTGCTGCCGGGGCTGCTGGAGCTGCGCAGCCGGCCAGCCAAGAGGCCAGCCAAGAGGCCAGCCAAAGGGCCAGCCTAGAGGAGGAAGCGGTGACCGACAATGGACAGTAGTCGCTCATACAGGGTTCTCCAGGGCAACCTCAACCACTCCGCTGGGGCGCAGGATCTATTCTTGCAAACCATGCTGGAGTGGTCTGTGGATGTTGCGGTGGTCGCGGAACCATACTTCGTCCCGAACAGGTCAAACTGGGCGGGCGACGTCACTGGAACCGTGGCCATAGCAGGTGCTGGAGACCTTGTCGTCAAGGAGAGCGGCCAGGGTTTCGTCGTTGTAGCGTGGGGGGAGGTTGCCCTTATTGGGGTATACTTCTCCCCGAATAGGACCCGCGCCGAGTTTGAGGCCTTCCTGGACGAGGTTGGGGCGGCGGTGAGACGGGCATCACCGCTGCCGGTATTCGTCCTGGGAGACTTCAACGCAAAATCTACGGCGTGGGGTGGTCCTGCTACAGATGCCCGTGGCGAAACCCTGGAAGAATGGGCGGCCCTGGTGGGGCTCTCCATCCTAAATCGGGGATCCGTCGATACCTGCGTGCGGCAGCAGGGAGGTTCAATAGTGGACATCTCGTTCGCTTCCCTTGCTGTCGCGTCGCGAGTTCGGGGTTGGCGGGTCGTCGAAGGGGTTGAGACGTTGTCAGACCACAGATACATACGGTTCGACGTCTCCCCCACGATGGAGGCCGGAAGGGGCCGCAGAGGTGTCGGTCGGTCACCGTTTCCGAGGTGGGCGCTGGCCAAACTGGACAGTGACGCCCTTGAGGAGGCGGCTATTGTGAGGTCTTGGCTCACACAGCCTCAGTCGCGCATAGACGTGGAGGAAGAGGCGGCGTGGTTCCAGGAGAGCATGGCTGAGATCTGCGACGCGGCGATGCCGCGTGCACGACGCCTACCACCAAAAAGAGAGGTGTATTGGTGGTCGGCGGAGATCGCCAGCCTCCGTGCGGACTGCGCCGCCGCGCGCCGAGCCTACGGACGATGTCGTAGGCGGCGCGTGCGCGACGAGGCAAGCGAGGGCCAGCTGTACAACGCCTATAGGGCTTGTAAGGAAGAACTGCAGCTGGCCATCGTACGAGCCAAGGCTAGAGGCCGGGAGGAGATGCTGGAGGGGCTCAACCGTGATCCGTGGGGTCGCCCATACCGGTACGCGCGAAACCAGCTGCGTGGAAGGGCGGCCCCGTTGACCACGACCCTCCAGCCCCGCCTCCTCAAGGAAGTCGTGGCGGCGCTATTCCCCGCGTGTGCTGACTTTCAGCCACCGGAGATGGCGCCGCATAACACCGGATGTGACTTGGACGCTGCCCCCATACCCCCAATAACATCTGGAGAAATGGGAGCAGCGATCCTACGGCTCCGCGCCAAAAACACCGCCCCAGGGCCCGACGGGGTTCCAGGCCGCGCGTTGGTGCTGGCCCTGGGAGCGTTGGAGGCCCGTTTCAGGGGGCTGCTCGACGCGTGTTTTGCGTCCGGGCGGTTCCCCTCGGCATGGAAGCAGGGCTTACTGGTCTTGTTGAAGAAGGAGGGACATCCTCTCGACTCGTCAAGGGCGTTCCGGCCCATTGTGCTGCTGGATGAGGCGGGCAAGCTCTTTGAGCGCGTCATCTCTGCCCGCATCTCAGAGCACCTGCGCACAGTGGGACCGAACTTGGCCACCAGCCAATACGGCTTCCGGGAGGGACGATCCACAGTGGACGCAATTTTGTGCGTAAAGTCCCTCTCCGAAGCGGCCGTCTCGGGGGGTGGGGTGATGTTGGCAGTCTCGTTGGACATCTCGAACGCCTTCAACACCCTGCCCTTCAGCTGTGTGGCCGAGGCGCTCCGGTACCATCAGGTGCCGGGGTACCTGCGACGAGTCGTGGAGGATTACCTGCTGGGCAGGTGTGTCGTCTGCGTCGATGGGGACGGGGAGCTGCTGCGCCAGCGTGTGGTGTGCGGTGTTCCACAGGGATCGGTACTTGGTCCGCTCCTGTGGAACATCGGATACGACTGGGCCTTGCGCGGCGCTCTCCCCCCCGGGGTGGACGTGGTGTGTTATGCGGACGACACACTTGTCACAGCTGGAGCGAAGAGCTTCACCGAAGCGGCCCACCTGTCGGAGGTCGGTGTGTCAGTGGTTGTGGACCGGATCCGACGGTTGGGCCTCAAGGTGGCTCTGAACAAGACCGAAGCCCTTTGCTTCCACGGGCCTTATAGGAAGCCACCAGCGGGGGTGCAGCTGGACGTCGGGGGCGTGCCCGTCGGGGTCGGGACTGAGATGAAGTACCTCGGTCTCGTCCTCGACGGCCGGTGGAAATTCCACGCGCATTTTACGCGCCTCGCCCCCAAGCTTGTCGCTGCAGCTGGTGCGCTTGGCCGGCTCCTGCCCAATACGGGAGGACCCAGTGCGTGCTGCCGTCGCCTATATACCGGGGTGGTGAGGTCGATGGCCCTGTACGGCGCGCCGGTGTGGGCGGAAGCCCTGGACGCCCGTAATAAGACCCTGCTGCGTAGACCGCAGCGGGTCATGGCGACCAGGGTGATCCGCGGATACCGCACGATATCACACGGCGCAGCCTGCGTGTTGGCGGGGACCCCACCCTGGGATCTCGAAGCCAAGGTGCTCGCAGCCGTTTACCGGTGGAGCGCTGAGGCTCGAGAAGGCGGCGGCACCGCCGCGCCCGAAGAACTGAGGCGCGTGCGGCATAGAGCGGAGGAGCACGCACTGGAGAAATGGCAGGAGCGGCTCGCGGAGCCGGAGGCCGGGCGCCTCACGATAGAGGCTGTACGCCCGGTCCTCAAGGAGTGGTGCAGGAGGAGGCACGGGTCGCTTACCTACCGGCTGGTGCAGGTGCTGTCGGGCCATGGTTGCTTCGGCAGGTACCTGTACAGGGTGGCCGGGAGGGAGGCGACCCCCAGGTGCCATGGATGTGACTGCGACGAGGACACCGCGAAGCACACGCTAGAGCATTGTCCAGCCTGGACGATGCAACGCGGTGTCCTCGTCGCCCATACCGGATCTGACCTTTCGCTGCCGGCCGTGGTTCGCGCTATGGTCGGCAGCCCACAGGCTTGGGACGCGGCCGTGTCCTTCTGCGAGGAGGTGATGTCACAGAAAGAGGCGGCGGAGCGGGTCAGGGAGGATAATCCCCTGGCTGACCCGATCCGCCGTCGCAGGACCGGCCGCAGGAGGCGTGTCGCTATTCAGCACATGCCTCCTTAAGAGGGCTGCGGGCGTCAGTTCGGGGACACTGACGCCCACATCATAGGCCCTCGAGGTTGAAGGGCGCGCTCGGTGTTCCGGCGCGCCCTCCCTAGGAGTAAAGGCGGGCTTTAAGCCCGCTGCTCGAGAAGAGGCCCAACTGGCCGGTCGCTGGGGGGGTCGCGGTTGCATGCGAAAGCGATCCCGTGGCCCCCCCTGTATAGCGAGCAGGAGGAACACCGTGGGGGTTTAGTTGGTAGGTCTGCCCTTTTCAGGGCGGGAGTCCAACATAACCAGTCTGCGTCCCCGAAGCAGGCTGTGTATCCATGAGGATTACCCACGTTAAAAAAAAAAAAAAAAAAAAAAAAAAAAGGTTAGGTTAGGTTAGGTTAGGTTAGGTTAGGTTAGGTTAGGTTAGGTTAGGTTAGGTTAGGTTAGGTTAGGTTAGGTTAGGTTAGGTTAGGTTAGGTTAGGTTAGGTTAGGTTAGGTTAGGTTAGGTTAGGTTAGGTTAGGTTAGGTTAGGTTAGGTTAGGTTAGGTTGGGGTGCAATGGCGGCAACCTCCTCGTGGTGCACCCTGGGCACCGGCCGACAATACTCCTCAAACGGGGTTGTATTGTTGACCGGTGGCGGATAGCCGTCCAAAAGGGGGGGGGATACACTACACAATCGGTTAACATACACGCAGTTACACTTTACACTCATCATACACACACACAACTTCCATACATGCACAAACAGCACACAACAGCCACATATTCACATGCAAATAACTCACGTACAAGCAGTGACACACGCTCAATCCCAAGGGACCCGACGATGGGATGCATCGCTGACGAGCAAGGTCAGTGCCTAGGGGCAGGGAGGGACCTCACCCTATCAGAAAAGGAAAAAAATATGGCAAAGGTAAATGTGGAAACTATTCCCCAGGCGGGTCCGGATGAAACCGGGGAATCCCGTGCGGGGCCTACGGGCTCCGTCAGCCCCATCGTATCTGGGGGGGGCAACCAATGCCACGCGCCCGTTTCGGGTGCAGGAGGGGAGTTAGGAGGCGCTACGCGCATGCAAGGGGGCACCAAGCCCCAAACGGAGAAAGAAGGAAGGGAGAAGCGACCAGTTGGTAGGCTCTTGCAGGGGACTCGGAAAGTGACCGTGTCTCGACCAATTGCTGTGCCGAAGCCCACAATTGCTGGGCACGGAAGCAAAAAAGCGCCATCCCGTGACCAATTTGGCCGCTTTGTGAGTCGGTCGGCTGGTACGAGACCACAGGGAGGAGAGGCAAGCAGCAGTGATGGCTCCCCGGCAACGGCAGCTTCACCGCTCGTAGAATCCCATGTGCAAGAGACACAAGATGATGAAGAGGCAGTGGCTGAAGCTGCCTGCCAGGCAATGGCCAACCGAGTGGAGATGGGGCTGGATCGGTCAGCTCGGCTAAGAGGTCCCACTGCGGCTGCGCTGAGCCAGAGAGTGCAACAGGATGCGGACCTGATAGCTCTCGTCGCCGCAAAATCTGGCAACCTGAAGGGTACTTTCCAGCGCACACTGAAGGAGGCTGCATCCTCCATAAAAGAGGCAGCGATACTCCTACTGGAAAGCACCTCGACGGACGAGACGGCCAAGCTGCAAGCTGACAACGCCCGGCTGCAGTCTGAAATGACTCAGCTACGGAGTGAGCTGGCTGAACTGCGGGCAGAGCTGGCAAGGGCCAGGCCGCAGCAGCCACTTAATGTGCAGGAACGGTCACGCGCTGGTGCCGAGGACCTCACGCGTGACATCATGGCACAAGTGGGGACCTTGGTCACCGCGCGGTTCGAGGCCTTAGAGAAGCGCCTCACTGCGGCTACCAGCACCCGACCGCCTCGGGACTCGCCTTCTGCCGAGACCCGAAAACTCCAAGCGGATAAGGCTACCAACAAAGGTAGGAAGACTGGGGCGAAGTCAGTGGCCTCTGTCAAGGTGGCTCCAGTGCCGGACCTACCGGCGGTGCCCTCGGGCTCAGCCCAGACGCAGGTCCCGGCTGCCCCACCATCGACATGGGCGGCTGTTGTTGGGCGCAAGGCTAAGAGGAAGCAGCACAGAGACCACTTGCCTCAACCCAAGCACAAGAAGCCGATGAGGGTTAAGCCGAAGAAGCAGCTGCACCCACCTCGATCGGCTGCGGTGGTGCTCACACTGCAGCCCGACGCGAGGGACAGAGGGATCACCTACGCCATGGTCCTCAATGAGGCAAAGGCAAAGGTGGACCTCCAAAGTCTGGGCATTGCGGCCCTGCGCTGTAAAGTTGCAGCAACAGGTGCTCGCATCCTGGAGTTGCCGGGTGCAGCCAGCAGCGAGAAAGCCGATACCCTGGCTGAGCGACTACGGCAGTCGCTAAACGCAGAGATAGTGCGAGTGTCCAGACCCGTGAAATGCGCTGAGCTACGCGTATCCGGGCTGGATGACTCTGTGACTGCCGCAGAAGTCACCGCGGCGGTAGCCGGGGTAACGGGCTGCGCAGAAGGGGCTTTGAAGGCGGGTGGTATTCGTGTCGCCCCCTCAGGCCTCGGAGCGGTGTGGGTGCGCTGCCCTATGGAAGCGGCGAAGTCGCTAGCGGAGACCGGCTGGCTGTTAGTAGGTTGGGTGCGGGCACGGGTGCAACTCCTTCCGCCCCGGACTGCCCGCTGCTTCCGCTGCCTCCAGGCCGGCCATATGGCGCTTTCGTGCACATCGGAGGTGGACCGCAGCGCGAATTGCTTTCGCTGCGGGCGGGCTGGGCATAAGGCCCGAGAGTGCTCGGCGGTGCCTCACTGTGCCGTTTGTGCCGAAGCTAAGAGGCCGGCCAGCCACGTAGCGGGCAGCAAGGCCTGCAGGGCTCCGCCGGTAAAGCCGACAAGGCGCAGCGTACCCGGTGCTGCTAGGGCTTCCCAAGCTGCGCAGCCCCCGGAGAATAACGGGGAAACGGTGACCGACCATGGATCGCAGCCGCTCGCTCAAGGTCCTTCAGTGTAACATCAACCGCTCCGCTGGAGCGCAAGATCTTCTCTTGCAAACCATGCTGGAGTGGTCGGTGGATATCGCAGTGGTCGCGGAACCATACTTCGTCCCAAACAGATCAAACTGGGCGGGCGATGTCACTGGGACCGTGGCCATAGCGGGAGCTGGGGACCTTGTCGTCACTGAGAGCGGCCAGGGTTTCATCACTGTAGCGTGGGGGGAGGCGGCCCTGATAGGCGTATACTTCTCCCCTAACAGGACCCGCGCCGAGTTTGAGGCCTTCCTGGACGAGGTTGGGGCGGCGGTGAGACGGGCATCACCGCTGCCGGTATTCGTCCTGGGAGACTTTAACGCAAAGTCAACGGCGTGGGGTAGTCCGGCTACAGATGCCCGTGGTGAGACCCTGGAGGAATGGGCGGCTCTTTTTGGGCTCTCCATCCTAAATCGGGGATCCGTCAATACCTGCGTGCGGCAGCAGGGAGGGTCAATAGTGGACATCTCGTTCGCTTCCCTTGCTGTCGCAGCGCGAGTACGGAATTGGCGGGTTGTCGATGGGGTCGAGACACTGTCGGACCACAGGTACATACGGTTCGACATCTCCCCCACGATGGAAGCCGAAAGACGCCGCCGAGGCGCTGGTCGGTCACCGTTTCCAAGATGGGCGCTGACACACCTGGACAAAGACGCCCTTGAGGAGGCGGCAATCGTCCAGTCTTGGCTCACAAAGCCTGAGTCACGCATCGACGTAGATAATGAGGCAGCGTGGTTCCAGGAGGCTATGGCGAACGTGTGCGATGCTGCGATGCCGCGCGCACGGAGCCGACCACCGAAAAGAGAGGTATATTGGTGGTCGGCGGAGATCGCCAGCCTCCGAACGGACTGCGATGCCGCGCGCCGCGCCTATGCAAGATCTCGTAGGCGGCGCGTGCGTGACAGGGCAAACGAGGGCCAGCTGTACAACGCCTATAGGGCGTTTAAAGACGCTCTGCAGCTGGCCATCGTACGAGCCAAGGCCAGAGGACGAAAGGAGATGCTGGAGGGGCTCGATCGTGATCCGTGGGGCCGCCCTTACCGGTATGCGCGCAACCAGCTGCGTGGCCGGGCCGCCCCGCTGACCGTGAGCCTCCAGCCCCGCCTCCTCAGAGAAGTGGTGGCGGCGCTATTCCCCGAGTGTGCTGGCTTTCAGCCACCGGCGATGGCGTCGCCACCTACCGGACTGGACACTGGTGCCGCCCTCATACCCCCAATAACATCTGGTGAGATGGGGGCGGCGATTCTACGGCTCCGCGCCAAAAACACCGCCCCAGGGCCCGACGGGGTTCCAGGCCGCGCGTTGGTGCTTGCCCTGGGAGCGCTGGAGGCCCGGTTCAGGGGGTTGCTCGACGCGTGTTTTGCGTCTGGGCAGTTCCCCTCGGCATGGAAGCAGGGCTTACTGGTCTTGTTGAAGAAGGAGGGAAGTCCTCACGACCCGTCGAAAACGTTCCGACCCATTGTGCTGCTGGACGAGGCGGGCAAGCTCTTCGAGCGCATAATTGCTGCCCGTATCTCGAAGCACCTCTGCACAGTGGGCCCGAACCTGGCCACCAGCCAATACGGCTTCCGGGAGGGACGATCTACGGTAGACGCAATCCTATGCGTAAAGTCCCTCGCCGAAGCAGCCGTCTCGGGGGGCGGGGTGATGTTGGCAGTCTCTTTGGACATCTCCAATGCCTTCAACACCCTGCCCTTCAGCTGTGTGGCCGAGGCGCTCCGGTACCATCAGGTGCCGGAGTACCTACGACGGGTCGTAGGGGACTACCTGCTGGACAGGAGTGTCGTCTGCGTCGATGGGGGAGGGGAGCTGCTACGCCAGCGAGTCGTGTGCGGTGTTCCACAGGGATCGGTACTTGGTCCGCTCCTGTGGAACATTGGGTACGACTGGGCTTTGCGCGGCACCCTCCCCCCCGGGGTAAACATTGTTTGCTATGCGGACGACACTCTTGTCACGGCTCAGGCGGGGAGCTTCACCGAAGCGGCCCACCTGTCGGAGGTCGGTGTGTCAGTGGTAGTGGACCGGATCCGACAGCTGGGCCTGAAGGTGGCTCTTAACAAGACCGAAGCCCTATGCTTCCATGGGCCCGGGCCTCATCGGAGGCCACCAGCGGGGGTGCAGCTTGACGTCGGGGGCGTGCCCGTCGGGGTCGGGACCGAGATGAAATACCTTGGCCTCGTCCTCGACGGTCGGTGGAAGTTCCACGCGCACTTCAAGCGCCTCGCCCCCAAGCTCGTCGCTGCAGCTGGTGCGCTTAGCCGGCTCCTGCCCAATACTGGAGGACCCAGTGCATGCTGCCGCCGCCTGTATACCGGGGTGGTGCGGTCCATGGCCCTGTACGGCGCGCCGGTGTGGGCGGAAGCCCTGGACGCCCGTAATAAGACATTGCTGCGGAGACCGCAGCGAGTCATGGCGACCAGGGTTATACGCGGATACCGCACTATATCACACGGCGCAGCCTGCGTGTTGGCGGGGACCCCACCCTGGGATCTCGATGCCGAGGTGCTCGCGGCCGTTTACCGGCGGAGCACCGAAGCACGCCAAGGCGGCGGTGCCGCCACGCCCGCCGAGCTGAGGCGTGAGCGGCAACGAGCGCAGGAAGACGCACTGGGAAGGTGGCAGGAGCGGCTCGCGGAGCCAGAGGCCGGGCGCCTCACCATCGAGGCTATTCGCCCGGTCCTCAGGGAATGGACGGAGAGGGAGCACGGGTCGCTTACCTACCACCTTGTGCAGGTGCTGTCGGGCCACGGTTGCTTCGGCAGATACCTGCACAGGGTGGCCCTCAGGGAAGCGACCACGAGGTGCCACCATTGTGACTGCGACGAGGACACCGCACAACACACGCTAGAGCATTGTCCGGCCTGGACGATGCAGCGTGGTGTCCTCGTCGCCACTACCGGACGTGACCTATCGCTGCCAGCCCTGGTCAAGGCTATGGTTGGCAGCCCACTGGCGTGGGACGCGGCCGTGTCCTTCTGCGCGCAGGTGATGACGCAGAAAGAGGCGGCGGAGCGGATCAGGGAGGGGGATCCCCTAGCTGACCCGATTCGCCGCCGCAGGACCGGCCGCAGGAGGCAGGCTGCAGAGCAGCTGATGCCTCCATAGGAGGGCCGCGGGCGTCAGTTCGGGGATACTGACGCCCACATCACCATAGGCCCTCGAGGTTGAAGGGCGCGCTCAGTGTTCCTGGCGCGCCCTCCCTAGGAGTAAAGGCGGGCTACAAGCCCGCTGCTCGAGTTGAGGCCCAACAGGCCAGTCGCTGGGGGGGTCGCGGTTGCATGCGAAAGCGATCCCGTGGCCCCCCTACATAGCGAGCAGGAGGAACACCGTGGGGGTTTAGTTGGTAGGTCTGCCCTTTTCAGGGCGGGAGTCCAACATAACCAGTCTGCGTCCCCGAAGCAGGCTGTGTATCCATGAGGATTACCCACGTTAAAAAAAAAAAAAAAAAAGGTTAGGTTAGGTTAGGTTAGGTTAGGTTAGGTTAGGTTAGGTTAGGTTAGGTTAGGTTAGGTTAGGTTAGGTTAGGTTAGGTTAGGTTAGGTTAGGTTAGGTTAGGTTAGGTTAGGTTAGGTTAGGTTAGGTTAGGTTTTTTTTTTTTTTTTCTTGGTCCCCAAGGGGCTACACCACCCCTTGAGGGAGTTTATTGCAACTTAGAATCCTAAGTAACAATATTGAGAGCTGTGTACTATCACAGAGCCGCTGCGATTGGATACAATCGGCTTTGTGACTAACATTTTAAGACATATATGTGGTTTTGACAGTTGTATGTGGTTTTATAAAAACTTATCTAACAAAATTATTTTAATATATATCAGGAATTTTACATACTCATTATTATTCATGTAGACAGTAGTGCAGTTAATGATACAGTTCAAGGTTAAAACATGATTTGTCATTAATACATGTATGGTTTACATTTATGCCGTAGAAATTTTTGCTTTATACATACACTTTAAAAATATTTCGGAAGGTTTTAATGTTCTATTTAAGTTTGGGTTTAGGTTTAGGTTTAGGTTAGGTTTGGGTTTAGGTTTAGACTTAGGTTTAGGTTTGGGTTTAGGTTTAGGTTAAATCATGATTTTTCATTAATACATGTATGGTTAACATTTATGCCGTAAGAGTTTTAACTTTATACATACGCTTTACAAATATTTCGAAATGTTTTAATATTCTTTTAACAAGTCTGATGTTTATGAGCGACTGTTTTTCAAAAAGGTTTGCATTAATACAATTGTGCCAATTAGAATGTGCCCGACTTACGTCGTTTTATTATAGCGATTCTCAATCCTGTCTCCTATAGGGAATCCTAACAAATCACACTTTATATAATATTGTTACCTATCATTAAAGTAAGTGTAAACATTTTCATTAATATAATCAAATCCAATACCGCAATTAACAAGACATCGTAGAATCCTAAATAATTCCAATAAACATATTTATAAGACAAACAAATCGTTGGGCTTATTACAGTACAGTCTTATTTTATGGCATACATATTTGGGACATTATTTGCTAAATACTATATAAAAAGAAAACTATAGAGAAACTATTCTAGGTGCTATCATTGATAAGACCTTTCTGACTATATTATAAAGGAGCAAGATCCCTGCGATAGACACTGGTAGTTTTAATCATTGATAAAGTATATAAACAGTAAGCTAGAATAAAATTAGTACAAGGAGTAATGCTAAATCAAAATATCGCCATATTTCGCGCAATGAGTCCAATTGGACATATCCGGTAGATTTCAGTTGAATCCAATTGGACACTCCAATCAGACTTCACTAGGAAATCCGATTGGAGCGTCCAACCGGAGCACCGTCAATTGGGAGAGTTGTCTGTGTTGGACCACTGGAGTATGCACACTGTGAACAACAACCCAACTAGAAAGGTTTACGCATTATTATTGCACAACAGTAGAAGCTAGTTTGTTTCATTATTGCCGGGTAAGGTCATTGCGTCATGCTGCCTGCGAGAGTATACTGACAGCAGTCCGCAGTGCCGGCCCCACATAATCGATTCAGGTATAATTAAAAACTATATACAATGGAGTGATGGCTGGTACATGATTCGCTGCGCATTGTGACTGGATAAAATCATACTTATACAATAATATAATAGAAATACGAACTATACTATTTACAGTTAAGCAATTAACTTGTTATTAATTAACTTGCTTGCATATGCTAAAAATATGTGCCGATCAAGATTCATCAACTTATCAATATAGCAATTACCTATTTCAAGAAATACCAAACCATAGATCAAATATAAAAGAAATAAAAATAAAAATAAAAATCAGCGCCATCTGGCGATTCTGTTGCGCATAATTTTGTTTACTTCTGTATCATAATACTTCTGTCGAATTGTTGTAGACATAGCGAGCCTTTGGGTTGGAAGGCCCTACAGCGCACGACTGCCATCTGTCTTATTTAGTTGGAACTGTTAATCAATCAAGTAACTAGTAGCTAAGGTCAGCTGAAAGTTCGAGTCAAAGCTATAGATTAAAGTAGATACTCTGAGCTGCCGGAAGGGGTCGCTCTGAAGAATAGCCTCAAAATAGATAATTTATTGACATTATTTAGGCGGATTAGATAGAATACTGAAAAGATAATGTATGTTGTGTGATGATATGATAAGAATTTGGAGCAACAGATACTGGTGCATGAGGGGAAATACGAAGAACGGTAATAATTCTGAGATGACAGTGAGTTTACATTGCACATAGAATAACCAGGAGAGATAACATTACAAGTTTGTACAGTCAATTATTACATAGTTAAAATATATAATATAAAAGGGCAAGTCAAATAGTTAATTATGATAGTAGGTTTACGATGGATGATTGTGATCAGTTATGTTGCACTACCATACAGTCAATACAATAGAGTTAACTGGGGCCGCGAGAGATCAGGTGAATGTGCTTCACAAGTCCAAGCGAACGTAGTCGAAAGCGTTGTGTGACAGTACAGCAGGCGTCGCCCGCTGCCACTGGCCCCGCCCCCTACCGATAGCCCGCTCACTCCGGGTGACAAAAACAATAACAATGATAACAAAGAGGCCAGACGGGTTGTATGGAACTATGGAATGTGAGTGTAATGCTGACAGGTGTATAGTAAGATTGTATAGCACTGTATAGTGATGCCGGTTTGCAATAATAGTATGGTAAATCGGTGAAGTTAACGGGTTAGGGTTCTTATCTTTGCTTCGAAATAGTGGGATACAATGTAATTTACGAAAAGATATGCTTGATGGAGAAATAACGGCTACCTGTTTGTTTGGTTGATATACATGGTCTAGCAAGTACCGACACTGAGCCGTGCGATGCGGTCCCACCGCTGCCATACATTACTATAAAATACACTACACATACAATTGCTATTACTGTAAAATACTAAGATTAACGGAAGCGATGAGATATCAGTAGCGCGAGCATGGATGGATGAACGCTCCCGAACACGTAGTCGGAAGATGTTCCTGCGGCCGGCACAAGTGAGCGTTTACTAAAAACAGACCAAAGTAAGGTAACTCCAGACGAATGCAATCCTTATAACTACGGCATTACGTGTCAGTTCGGCTTGCATTGTCTTGCGATAGGGATGATAAGAAAAAGGGCCAAGCGGGTTGCGAGTGACGATGAAAGTGAGAGTGAAGCTAACATGTAGATAATAACGTTTTATAATGTTGTTAAGTGGGACCGGTTTATAATGATGGTGTGATGAAACGGTGGGAATTCAAAGTTGACAGGTTATGGTTATTTACTTAGAGAGAAAAAGCGAAGATAAACTGAATTTTACTGAAAGATGTGATAGGTTGAGTAATAACAACTACCTGCTAGTTCTATTGACATGAAATGTGGGTATAATATAAACAAAGAGGCCAGGCGGGTTGCGTGATATAGGGCAATGTGAATGAAATGCTAATAGGTAAATAGTGAGGTTATGCGATATTATTTGGTAAGGCCGGTTTGTAATTGTAGTATGGCAAGACGGTGAGTATTTTATGTTAACAGATTAGTGTACAATACTTAGAAAGAAAGGTATACAATGTAATTCGCGGGAAGATATGTAAGATGAAAAGATAACAGCTACCTACTAAGTTAGTTGAGTTGAATCATATGTGCTAACAGGTTCTGACGCTGAGCCTTGCTATGCGGTCCCACCGCTGCCACACGGGACAGGTCCAGCTGTAGGCGGGGTGAGCCGCCTCCAGGGACAGAGCCTTGCAGCTGCAGCAGGTGGGCGCGGCGCCCCGGTTGGGGCACTGGCGGGAGTCGTGCGGCTCGGCGCAGTAGCCGCAGGTGGCGGCGCCGGTGCACGCGTGCGCCTGGTGCCCGTACCCGAAGCACTTGAAGCATTGCGTCAGCGGTGACTGGTCGACGGCCGGCACAATTTGGTAGCCGACTCTCAGTTTTCTGCCTACGAGAGCAGCCCACACTTGGGGGCTGACTTGTAGTATGACATTTGAGGTGTTGTCATTTCTCAGCTTAGTACGTCTCTGCACTCTGACCTTGACAGCGTCTTCAGAGAGCGCAGAGAGGAGGGAGGCGTTTTGTTTGCGGACAGCGTCCACTATCTTGTCATCAGTAAGGTCACTGCTTAGTCCTATTATCTTGAGTAAGGGGTCTCTAGTGGAGGGCTCGCTCACCGTCAGCTGTCCGTCGCCGGACCTGAGCGCCGCCTGCAATCTTTCCCTGCCCTGCGGGTCGTCACAGACGATTATTGCTCTGTTGCCCTTAACCCGTCGAATCCCGCTGATCCCGATACCCAGGCTGATAGTGTCAACACTAGCCTTGACCTTGTTTATGACGTCATCGCTAGTGTGTCTCGGGTCGATGGAATTGACTAGAGTCGGGTACGTGGGTTGCGGGGTTGGTCGGTTGGTAGCCAGGGCGGAGGCATAGCTGGTGTGGAGCGGGGTCCGGTTGCTGGTCTTGTTTGGGCGGTTCTCTTCACGCAAGGTGTTGGTGGTGTCAATCTTAATACTGTTGATGCTATCCTGGATGTCTTGCTTGAGTGTTTTAATTTCTTTAGTGACGCTGATGGTGATATCCGATTTAAGTTTATTAATATCTAGTGTACTATGTGGGGTTGTGGCTACTGCTTCTGACATATACTTTTTGTTGGCGCAGGTGAGCTCTTCTATTTTCTTATCCAGGTTTGTTAACATTAGTCGGGTGGCGTCTTCTCTTTTGCCGAGCTTATCTTGAGAGGCTTTCAACTCGTTGATCGATTTTTGGGTTAAGTGACAGAGGGATTCTATTTCCTTCGTGTGGGCTCTGGTGGCAAGTGACAAGTGTTTGTCGATGTCCTTCCTGATGTCCGTCAGTAGGCCGCTGTTGTCCGGCTTCGTGGGTCTATGGATTTTCGGTGTTTGTGAGTCCGCCTGTTCCAGTGACCAGGGCGATTCTGGGTCCATGTACATGGCTGGGTAGTTGAGGTCTCTAGAGAGTGTCTGTATGTCGCCGATAAGGGATATGATGTCGGTTTTGTTTATTTTGGTGAGACTCTTGCCCTCCTGAAGCTTGTACAGTATAGTACGGGTCTTTGAGGCAACGGCCCTCTTGAACGTTAGTATGTCGTCCTCCATCAGGCTGGCAAGGTCATCTATGCTGAGGTCTTGTGGTGCGGTAGGGCTGGGGAGGGGCGCGGGAGCGGGAGCTGGAGCGGATGAGCTAGGGGCGGATGAGGATGGAGCGGCATCAGGAGAAGTAGTTTCTAAGAATAGGGCATCTAAGTCTGTCAGTACGTCAGTCGTGGGGGCCGAAGCACATGGCTGGGGCGTGGGAGTAGGCATAACGGTCTGCAGTTTTGATCTAGTGCTTCTTGTTGTGGGGCCAGAAG